>BGPR01000018.1:2961655-2980085 GCA_013235015.1 Araneus ventricosus | reverse complement strand
AATATTATCTGGGCTTGCTTTCGAGAACTGACCTCGACAAGCAAGTCACCAGAACGAAGCTTCTTTATTGAGGGTACATCTCCAAGATATCCAGAGATGGCATTTTCTATCAAAAGAGGAGAAACGGTATGAAATGTCTCGTTAGATGATTTCCTTTTGATGAAAAATGTATCAAAATGATTTTCGTTGAACACTTTTTGTTCACTTGGACGCCCACTGAAGGGAAATTTCTTACCTTTACCCATGCAACAGATACAAAAGAATTCAGGCCCCGACGGCACCGCCCACCACGGAGCCCAACAAGGGAAGGGAAGGGAGTTACCGGCTCTGGATTTTTCCAGCCTCGACACTTACCTTGGTGCTAGCCGGGACCTATACGCTCAGAGTCATCTCCAGGAACGTTGACCACCCTTAGCGCCAAGCCCCAGAGAGTGACCCTTTCGTTTGATTCCTAGTAGTCCAACCAGACCGTTAGGATACCAGCCGAATTGATACACCGGGGCACCAACAGTGCATCACCCGTCAAAAGGGTCGCCACGCACGGCCAACACGTGGGGTTTTTGGCTGTCCATGAGAAGCAAGAAGCAAACAGAGTGGCAACAGCTTCTCATGGAGAGCTCCCTCGCTTGCCGTCGAGGGATGGAAGGGATCATCAGAAAGCAGAAGGCAAAGGGGAGGGTAAACTGGAAGGGAGTAAAGATCCCTGGGTACCTTGGGATTGGGACACCCGTACTCACCTAAAGGTGAGCCCCTGAGGGGAGAAAAAGACCGGGCAACGCCGGGTACTCTTCTAGATAACTTGGTAAAAAATAGTTTAATAACATACAATATTATTATATCAATTAACAGCAACGATCCATCTACATTTATAATACCTCACAAAATTCCAATACTTTTATTTTGCCATTTGGTTTCCCTCCATGGCGCTTAAATCCAGCTAATTAGAGTAATTTGGCGTCTCCAATATTTAACCATTTTCACTCGGAAAAGTAAAATTAATTAGTCACTTAATATGCAAGGTTTTATTTTATTGCTCCGAGAAATAAATATAATTGCATGATTTGATTTTGCAACTTCTTGGGCACTTTTTTTTTCAACCATCGAAAACGTGAAACATCAAAATGATGCACCGTCTAGAAAGGCGCCCGAGAGGAAACATTCGAGTGAAAAGGGTTAGCCAAGGATTTGACTAAATATTTAGAAATTGTGCAAAATTTAGAGTTTTCATAATTCACAATTCTGAATTTATAAAATTTACTATAGTGCTGGTATCGCATCCTAGCAGTGAAAAAGTCTTGCAATGCTTATCCAGAATATCTTAATATTTCTCTTCTATGATTAGCTTTAATCAACTTTCTCGTTTCTGTATACATTCACTACCCAAAGGACAATGCATCCCAACATTTTGCTCAAATAAATAAAACAACCCATAGAATAAGTTGAGGAATTTGAAAGAAATTCATTTCATTAATTTCTGATCGTAGCTCTATTTCAATATTTTCTGTAAATTAATTTAGCAGAAAATTATCTTTATGAGCAATGTGTAGTATTCCCCAGTCTTTCAATTTAAAATGACCCTAGATTGTATAATCTGAATTGTAAATTCTTGGATAAATTTAGAAGCTTACAGATTACAAAAGAAATGCATCGAATTACCGAAAATCCTGCAGCTTAATTCATTGACCTACGATTTTATCTAACCTTAATTAGACGACTCATTCTATTTGGAACATATATTATTTTAATCCATATAATAACATCAGGGACACTCGATATACTTTAGAGTGTCCAAGTGATTGTCTTCAATTGCTACTACGACTTAATTTTCCAAAATTACGTAAAACGATGCACGAGTTAAACGACTATATATGCGGAAGTGGTAAAAATTCAAGTTGCTAAGAATATGAAATACAAAACACTTTATTACGAAATAGCGATTCAGAGGCTAAAACACGGTTCACAAGATCAATTTAGCAATAAAGGATATATACATAATTTAACAACTATATAGAATCCCGTTTCAAAAGTAACAGAAAATCAGTTTCTACAGATTTGCATAAGGATAATGTTAAGACAGTTTAAGTAAAACTTACAAGACAGAACAGACAGCTAAAAATATGAAATCGACGATACATTAATACAAAATAGTATAAAGTTATGAATTTCAAAATAAAACCTATATTCATGGAAAGGTTAATTTCTCTGATAATGAAGGAAATTTTAAAAGTTCAGATAACATAACTTGAAGAAAAATGTACTACAATTTTATATATTAAAGAATCCCTATCATTCAAAATCCCAAGCTTTCTTTAAGAACCTCCTGAAAAGGAACTTAAATGTATCATCCTTCAACTCGAGATGTTTTGGGGTGTGAAATAGCGATAGTTTAAACCTTTTGGATAATTTTTACGACGAAACTTTACTAATGTTAATTATGCTACAGCATCCCGTTTTTTTCCTAAAGCATATTGATCATCATGGTGATCAGTCATGGTGATCAAATAATGCTTTTTAAAGTTCGAAGGATTCCCGATTGGTTGTCCGGATCAGCCACCAGTCATCCATGATTGAAAGACTAAGAAAATATGAATGAATCGCTTTTATTGAATGCAACTTATTTTCCTTCCAATGACAAGTATGTTGATAAAAAATAAGCTATTGTACTTGGGATTCAGAATTTGAAACTTTAAGAGTTTTTAAATTTAATTAAAGTAAAATAATTTGTATATGAAAACAGTTTTGGGCCATATTTTTTTAGTCTATTTACACAGACGATAAGAACATTTTGTTGAATTACTATGAAATAAGATTTAATCCGAATTATTGAAAGGCATAATTAACATCTCTTTAAATTTCCAAGAATTGATAATTAATACTAGGTACCCTGGAACATCGAGACGAAGTTCATGAAGAATTGCACATTAAAAAGTATTTATGACAGCACTTAATTGCATTCACTGTTTTAACCCTCCGACTACTTATCCCTCGATTTCCGCGGGTAGGAAGTAAGAAGTTGCTATTTGCTGCAACATACACCCAAACATAATTCATTTCAAATTGGATCTTTCAAAATAAACACTTGAAGTACAAGTTGTAAAGGTTCTAGAGTGCATTTCCAACCATTTGCAGTTTTATGTCGAGTCCGACTCGAAATTCTGAATGATGCATTTTTCACACATTCTTGTTGGATAGCGCTTATTATTAAAACCATCTAATAGCAAAAGCCCACATTAATTTTTCGTAATTGAAACAAATTAATAACAATGTTTTTCAGTTTCCTAAAAGCTCCAAATCCATCCCGACACTCGCACGTTTATACTTATGCATCTTGTCTTTCGGAGTGCAAAGGGTAAAAATTTTGGATACATACAAGAAACGAGACCATTATTTATATGAGAATACGAAGGAAGGTGAAAAAAATATAAGGAGCTGCTTAAGAACTGTTTGCCATATTATATTTTCGTAAATGTAATTCTTGGTTGTTTGAAAGAGTTATAAAAAAATGAATCTTGCAAGATGCAAATCGTTTGTGTGGAGAAGTCTAAAATACATACATTATGGCTGTAAGTGGAACAAATTATTCATATGCTTAACCACTTATGGCAAAGACTTCGATACCACTGAAGAAAGTAACTTGACGGAAAGTATAAACAAGAACTAGTGCCATAAAACTTTATGATGGTGTGAATCTGTCGCAAATGTTATCGAACTGTATTGTTCTTCAAAATCGCCTATAAGAAACTGAATCTCGATATTAGGCTGTTTTAGACAAAAGCTTCTAGGAGCAATTTTTAAAACAAAATTGAAAGGTCAAATACACATTTTAAATTTCAGATATTCAAAATTCACATACCGATTCAAGTAAAACGCTCTTACACATTCAAATCAAGTCTAAAGCGTTTATAAAGGCTTTTGCAATGAACAGAAGAATTTTTGAATTTCTTTTTCTGTAACAAGAGTCATGCAAGAAACTCAGAAAAACTATGGAAGCATTCAATATCAGTGGCTTTTGAAATGGGAACTGCAAACATTTAGAAAATGGATTACTTTTCAAAGAAATTCCCTTAAAAATTTGTTGAGCATTTGAGAAACATCACATTTCTACTTTGTTGGTGGGTTTCAAGTTTTTATAATTTGTTAATATAAAAACTTTTTAATGTTCAACTTGGTAAAAGATCACAAGTTCTCAAAGTGCAAGAACTAGCAAGTAGAACTTTTGGGTATTCAACTACAATATTCTTAGGAAAACCTGGAATTCGTAGAAAAGCTTGATGGTTCATTTTATAATTCTTTGTTCGAAGTTCAAAAATTTCTCATTCTTATTGGCGTCTGTATTGATTGCAATGGATCCAAATATGGGCCTGGAAGTGAAAAAGCAGTCTCTCCTTCAAGATAAATTCATCTCGGCCATGTTCAAGAAGATCCATTTACCGCTAAACATTGTGCCATCCTTCGAATGATATCTGAAAATGAATTAATACAGCTTAGATAAGAATCCATGCGTTTTTAAGAGAGACAAAACAATTAACAGTATTAATTTATTAGTACCGAGTTATTTAAGTTGGTTACTCAAATTTATCTCAAAACAGAATTTGCATGGAGCTTCAACATCGATGGAATTGAATATAAACAACTTTCCTTGTATTTAGGACAAAAATTTTCTAGTTCACCGACAAATTAATTGCATGAACTTCTGGAACTGAAATCATTCGCAGCGAAATATTTTAACATTTAATTATTTTACAATGTGTTTCATGTTTCTACTGAGCTACCCTTCGAAGCTTTCTACGGCTTTGTAGCATTGTTCTACATGTATTTAGTGGATGGAAAACTTATGAAAACATACAAAATAAGAAGATTGCACTTTTGAAGAAATATTTGTAGTGCAAAAATAAAAGTCAAGGTTATACGTTTCCATTTTCAGCCTTCATCTTTATAAGATGACTTTTTCTTGTTCATTGCGGTTTAAGATGAAAAAGAAACTTGCAAAGTTTATTTTTCTGTTATTTAACGGCGATGAATCGGGGAAACATTCAACAATCTGTCTCCTCAATCACACTGAAATATTGGAAAAACCTCACCTAATTCATGGAAATTCTGATCTATTTAGTGCCTTCTAAAAATTTTCGAATAGTTTAAAATGTTTAAAGAGATCTGATAAGTTAATTCTCAGAAGTGACTGACAAAGAATGACCAAATTGGACAGCAATCTGCTCTCCGCTCTCACCACCAGTTCTTGGTCACATATTTCCCACTCCCATCACTCGAGCTCTTAGCCACACACATTCCCCACTCCCACCAGCAGTTCTTGGTCATACACATTTCCCACTCCCACCACCAGTTCTCACGCACCCATTGAAATCCTCGCCCTGCAGGTAGCAAAAATTCCACTTCATATATCCCTTAATTTTGATATTCCACAAAGTATCCACAACCACGACGAACAGTTCTTGTTTCACGCATTACCGGCTGCCATAGTCCGGAGTTCACACTTCCGCAAGCTACTCAGTTTCGACACTTCGCCCATTTCAAACTGCCAAAAGCCACAGTTCTAGGTATGCGCACTGCTTACAGTTTCACATTCCATATTATACACTGCCATTCTCCATGCATTTTACATACAGTTTTCAAACTACATATTTCATATCACGATAAAACTTCCACTACACATACCTTGTGTAATTTTCACACACGTAATGCAGACCTTCATTATAACGAAACGAAGCGATTGCAAGAAGGGCATCATAGGGTTGCCCTTTTGAAAGTAACGAGACGAAATATTGTTCTTAAAATTTAAGAGAAATTTGGAGAAATACAAAATCCCCGATTACATTCATCCTCTCTACGTCAGTGATGCATTAAGCTTTTAAAACATGCGTATTTCAATTTTCATATGTGATCACACTTCAAGATAAATTTCGAGTAAACCATGCTAGTGATATGCGAAAGACTTTTGCCACTAACTGCAGGACTACTTCCAGAGTCTCGGCATACCCAACCATTACTTGTTACGCACGTTTAACACTGTACAGTGCCGTATACCCATCACCAAGTTGCGTTTTATTCCCCCATTTCCAACACACGACACCTTTCACTTCGACACCCTACCACATGGTTATTATTCTCCTGATATAGCAACATGCAGTAGACCATACTGTCGACGCAGAACCATTTAAAAGGGGCCTTAGGTATATGATTGTAATAGCCAATGAAGGACAAACTTAAAGTTCGACATTTTTATTATATCTGATGGTAAAGAGATTAACCCGATGAGATACATCTGTGTACGAGAGCTCTAAATGCCAAACATTCACTCTAATTTTCATGAAATAAAGTTCGACTTCATGTATCCGCATGAAACTGAAAACTCGAAAAAAAATTGCCTTGCCACCTGTTGTGTTTTTACATCGAGTTATTCAACTCTGCTCCCCCTCGGGTGATATCCTCAGCTATGATATCCCCCCTTAAAAGCGACATGCAAGTCTTGAAGTAAAAACTGGCAGAAAAATCCAGAATTTTGTAGCTGAAATGTAATAATAAACTGGCTTCATCAATATACTTATAGTTTCAAGGATGTAAGAAATTGTTTAATTAGTAATTCTGAATCGTGAGAATTGCAGAGGTGTGAATTACTGCTTAAAAAGAAATCCGATGTTGCCACTTTATATTTGCAGGGAAAATATTTTATAGTTATCTTTACTTGCCACTAAAGACTGATCACCAAAAACACACCGAGTTTCGTACTGAAAGACTAGTATCCAATCTATGTGAAAACTCTTCATTTTTTCTAAATTATCACAATCTTTTGCGACGCCAGAATTTATTAAATTATAACTTCAGCATACATTTCTTGCGATACCCAACTGCTGAAAAACTAGAATTGCTTCACCCATTTAAAGACGAAACGTTGAATTGATTGTTAGAGTTCAATGATATGTTTAAAGCCGAAAATAGTGGAGAGCGCAAAAGAACCAGTACAGCAGGCTTACATTTGAGAGCATGACTTGGTACGAAGCGGACTTTTCAGAACCATTCCTCAGAATTCATTAACTGACAGAACACTGACAGTTTGCAACGCTGGCAAAACGGGATATCTCGCTCTTGCTTGAGATTAAAAAACTAGGGATCTTAACAACTCGGATTTGACAATTTCGGATTTCTGTCTGTTGCCAAACAATAGAAGACTAGATAAGTACTGGCTTTATTGAATTTTATCCAATCAAAAATACAGATTTAGTGTCAAATGATTTCACACCGGATGTAATTAGCTAAACGAAAAATACGATTAAAATTTTTAAACGGTTTTGTTTACATTATATATCGGAAATGACCCCGTGCCTTTTTATTAAAATATATATTAATTGTAAAGAATGAACGATAGTTAATTTAATGCAACTAACTGGACTTTAAGATGTCGAATTTTTCGATAATGGCACACTTTAAGATTCTGATTAAATGACCTCTTAATAAAAATTAGCATCCCACAAAACGGTTAGAATTCTTGAAACTTTCGTTCTTTTAACATTACGTTCAGTCACACCGACTAAAAAGAGCGTTTGAAAATTAACTGATATATTGGGAAGTATCTCATCTTTAATTCATTTTAAACGCTATTGGAACTTCCCTCAAACACAAAAGGGGTTCAATTTTTAATGGTATCTCTCATCACAAATGGAAAATTCTTGCCGTTCATCTGACTGTCAATGATTACGACAGTTCTCTTATAAAATAAAGTTTATCTGAATCGACTTCCCAAAAATATTCTGAAACTACTGAGGGTTTGGATCCGTTCTCTTGCAATAGTCCTAGAATTTTATTCTCTGCCTCGTAGACATTTTTGTTTTAGGCTTTCTAAGTTTTCTTTCGACCCTTCCCGTATATGCCCATGAAACATCTATCATCATATAAATGGTCTCGATAAACCCAGCTATCGATCAGTCCTAAAAGAAAAATAATTTTCGATTTATATGCTTGATAATTACTAATCTAAATTTATTTACTTACTGAGAAAATCAACTCCTTAGCAGTAAGATTTCAGAAAGGATTTTAATTTATAATTTGAGGTTTGTCACAACTAACCTGGTACATGGAAGTTTTAATGTTAAATTACACTGAATATATGCATCCAGTTTCAATTATGTCAGAAGTTGAAATTAAGGAACCTTAATAAAAACAAACGTGATAATTTGATGTGTTAAATTAACGTTCTGTTATGAAGATGCGTGATGTTATTTTGGGAGAGACCTCGTAATTTTGAACCTTGGTCGCCTCATGAGGACGACACCTGATGAGGCAGCCGACTCTCCAAACTTCCATGACATATCAATGCGAGGATATTTGGCCCACGAAGGGAGATTTAACTTTTACGAGATCCATGTGAGCGGCGAATCTTTGGTGGAATCTAGTGGCAAACTCAAGATCCCCCAATTACAAATTCGAAACCCTACCACCATGCTGCGATAGTCGCAGAGCTAGGAGCAAGTTCCTAAACTGCCAATACATTGGGTACAGCATTCCAGACATGTGTTAAAGATAGTCGTAGATGAAATCACTTGGATTTAACCTCAACGGTTTGAAGTAAATGAACATCGACATTAGGAAAACGAGATGAACTCGTTTGTAAAGAATGAATCTCAAATATTCATCGAGTACTTTAAGATCTGGAAATAAAATCATTAAACTCATTATTAAACAAAAGTTATGTTAAACAAAACTCTTATTTGAAATGCAGCTGAAGCAGTCAAGTTTCATAGCTTTCAACTGAAGAGCAAATTACTTTCTCATGGAGATTCATTTACCAACAACATTAAATATCCATACCTTTTAAAATATGTTAAACTATTTAACAGTTTCTTAGAATACATTACGGTGGCATCCTGCAGTATTCAAATTGAGTATAATGAAGAGTTCTAATTCGACAAAAAGGGCTCCAACTAGCGGAAATTCCAGAGTTATATGATCTTGCTTTGTTTAGTGGAATGTGACAAAAGATTAAAGGAAATTTTTCCTGATAATTGGACACATCATGGCTTCAGAATTAGTAGCTCTCCTTTTTCCATAGGCCATTTGTATTCAGTACTGGATCTTGAAAAGACAGCTTGCAACAATAAGTTCTTCGACGATGGTGTTAGTGTCTGGAAGTGGCATACCCATAATACGACTCGAGTGCTAGATAAAAAGATGTAGACTTGCCTTTGATGTAGAATCCTTTTTCTTTGAAATGCTAGAGCTGAAAAGTAACAAAAGTTAATCTTTGTAAAGAATAAAAGTTTGTTTTATATACTCAGTTACTATATTTTAAAGAAGTTAATAGAATACGATACAAATGGGCACAAAATAGCAAAACGACGCACCAGATGTGGTTGTTCAGTAATGCCCAGCAGTAAAATATTTTGTCTTTAGCGGAAACAGACGCATCAATATCTCAACATACAAGATATAGAATCTCAACATTTAGCTCTCTAAATGCCCTATAAATTTCTGGAATCGGCGCTTGTCATTTTCCATTTTAAGCAGCGGTGCGACATTGCTGAATTGGAATTTTAGTCTAGGCATTGGCAGTCAGTTGTTCAGATCAAAAATGCACAACATAGACGATTTTATCCAATTTTGAGGAAAGATCGTTACTTGAAAATGTTAAATTATTTAGTAACCAAGTTTTTCACGGAACACGAGTTTTTCCGACGGAGTTTAACCTATTTAACGTCTAAATTCTTTCATTTCCTAATAAGATGTCTATTGTTGTAGGCATTTTTATTTCTTTTCTCGAGTAAACAACCTTAAAGACGCTTCTTGTGTTTGTGACCACATAATTATATTTCTTTGTAGCTACTAATGGCCAAGTTTAAGCTTTCAACATGGAAAATTCTAAACAGGATGTTGTATTCTTATTTCAAGCAAAGGAATCAATAGAAAGTGACGTTTATGTCGATTAATAATTAACCTGTTAACCGGAGAATTTACTTTCTTTCCCCATTGAAGTATTTCGTCATACCCAGTTAACAGGTTAATAAAGCACTTTAGAAATGTTCATGGATTGTAAATGCATTGTACATATAAACTCGTTTTAACCAAAAAAACAAGCAATTCAAAAGTACAAAGCAGACGTTTCGTACACGCTAAATTCAATTGAGCGATTTTTGGACTCCAAAAGGGAGCGAATGAAAAAATTCTCTTTTTCGATCTTTTAGTACGAAAAATCGCTCTTTAAAAACACTTTTATCGCCGCAAACCAGTTCCCACTTCCTGTCCGTCAGAAAACAGATCACGGAATCGGAATTCTCCTTTCTAGTTCGATCCTTTACGGAGTGTTTTCTAATTACTGTTTCACTCACGAGAGGGTGTCTGAGAAATCATTGGTTAATATCATCACGTGACCTTTCCTTATCTCTGTTTCTACTAGACCCGACAACATCAGCCAACATTTTGTTTTATTTTAGCTCGCGTCCTTCATACACCATAACAGAGGAAACATTTTGGAGCCAAAAAAAGATTTAATAATCTTTTTAATTAACAACATCGATCCGGAAGGTGGATAGAAGCATTATAATGGGTAAGTAACCTTTTCAAATTCTAAAATTGCACTTTAAAGGATTTCATAGATCAGATATTTTTCTGACACCGCTTCACGCCAAATCCTTTATCGACTGTGTGCAAAGATTATTAGTAGCTTAATTTCACAATACTCTTTGTGAATTCGTCATTATTTTAATATTTTTCTATTTGAAATTAATAATGAGTCTGATTTTCTAATATGGCAATAACCCCACGTTACGCGATTTTTTTTTTGCATCGATCGTGTTTAAAAATTGTATTAATTAAACAGATAATAAACAGTATTGATTTATTTTACTAATTTTTCATTATTTTAATATTTTGGTCATTGTTTAATAATTATAAAGTATCTGCAGTTTTTATAAATATTTTTTTGATTTATGTTTTTATTTTGCTTGGATAAAATGTGTTCTCATCAGAATTAACTTCCATTAATAAATATTTGATATAACAGGTTTTTATATAACAGGTATCCAAGGTTAACAGAGGTCCTATGATATACTTCAAAACAAAAAGCTAAATATTGTTTAAAAATCTGCAAATATGTGTGCGAAACAAATGGATGTGTGTCATCTTAAAAATGACAACAATCAATAGAATGGTGTGGGGAGTATGTGTCAAGACCTAATTCCATAATTTCTTCAAACAGTTTATTCAAAACCTTTTTTACTGTTCTGTATGTGAGAATAATTAAACTACTAGTTTGTAAAAGACATTTACAGCAAATTTTTAACTTTAAATGTTTATATGGAAACAAAAACTAATTGTTAAAAAATTCTGTTTGAACAATGTCCTTCACTATGTTGCAGAATTTTTTCTTTAATTAAATAATTTATTTAGCAGGTTTCAGGAAATCAGTGGTTCAAATTCCCCTCTTATGCCCTATTCAGATACATTGGGCTAAACGTTTTTCGGTCATTGTTTAAAATTAATTATTTGAAAAGCTATGGTTAAATTATGCATTTAACTTTTTTCTGTGGAATAAAAAAAATTCTTAACAATTTAAAAGGAATATTTTCCAATTCAAATTCTTTTTTCGATTTATAAGTGAATGGTTGCTTAGAAGAAGCAGTAGTTTTGTAAACCCAGCCCTGTATTTTGTCACTGGAGAAAAGTTCTAAAGTAGCCATTTTATAATTTTGGACAAACATCCAGTTGAAGTTGGACAATGTGCATTAAAGACATTTGATGTAGTGAAATATATTGAACACTTAATATTTTTTAACTTCATGGATACTGCTATATATAAATTAAGCAGCACTGCCAAGAGTTCTGTCGAAAATATAGATGCCATTCTTTGCTGGACAGTGTTGTAAATTCTCTTTTCATTATGTGTATCCATTATGTAATCAAGGAAAACTACATAAATAACCAGTTTTAGTTAGAATTTTACCAAAATGTAATCACAGTTTTATATAGAAAAATGGATTTGTTTTGGGAAAGGTCCAAGATGAACATCTGCCATCTAGGCAAATATTATGACTCAGTTTTTTAAGTGTGCAATGTTAAATAAATTTGACCAAAATATCAAGCTATTGGTCAAAAAATAAAGAGCTATGTTTGATTGTTAGTTTAGTGTGTAATATTTTTGTTTGAATTTTATCAAAATACCACCCCACTCACAGGCAGCAATTGGTAGAAAATTGTAAGTTTTTCATTTTTTGAAAGTAGTTTTTTCTAATGATTTGTGCAATTGAGTATAAATGTAGTTAAAAATTCAGACTGTTAATTTTAGGTATAAAGTTTGCAGATAAATTTGTGTGCAATATTTTTATGAATGTCAAAAATTTTGCTTGGGGTGTGTAATCAAGAGTGTTTTTCGTAACATCTTTTTTTTTACTTATTTATGTTTTACCTGTATTTAAAACTGCCTTTACACCAATAACATTTATACACTCTAGTTGGTTACATTTTGCTTCCATGTAAATATAGTATAATAATTTTAAATTTAATTGTAACACATTTATATTCTTTCTTTTCAAATTTATTTTAAGCTTTTAATCCATGTGCAGTTCTGATTATCTTTATTGGGTACATATTACAATAAGTTTTTATTCTGTAATTTATCATCAGTTCGATTCTATTTCATTAAGCATTTTTCATCTTGGTTGTTATTGTAGGAAGTGTAATACTTGGTTGTACTAAGTGAATTTATGTAAAAATGTATTTTTATGTTGTAATAAAAGTATAAAAATACTGTGCTGCTGTTATTTGTTACTTGAGTTATTATCTATAAATTAGTATCTTATGTGCAGTATTATTTGTAATAATAAATGGAATAAAAATAACTTCATTTATAAAAGCATAAGTTATTGATTAGAGCAATTAATTTCTTATGATTTGTTAAAGAATAAAGATTTGAAGTAATATTTTTGGCAGTTTCTCTTGTTTAGATCTTTGCAAAAATATATATTATTAGGTACGTATAATTATACTATTTTTATATTTATGTTCCAACAAGTTATTCTGGTACTCATGCAAAGAGCACTAATTAGTTATTGAAGTTTTGAGCAAAGATAATAACCTTTACTGTTAATATAATTTAACTTGTGTTGCAAAGAGTAGTTTTAATGTTTCTTAGAATTCTTATGCAGTTTTAGAAACAAAGTATTTTGTTAAAATTTCCAATATTCTTTTACATACAAGAAATGTAATATACCGTTTTAATAGATTTTTTAGGATATTCATTCCATTTTTTAAAAAATAAATTTCATATTTTTTCTTCATTTTAAATAACTGGTAGAAGTGTTTTTAATAATGTATATTGTACACATACAGTGATTCTGAGTAGGGAGAAAGCCAGGAAACTAATATAATTAGTAGCCTTAAATCAGGGAAGTGTTGCAAGTTTAGTCAGGGAAATTTTTTTCACAGTTTCTGTAGCCACCCTCCTGTATTATATTTTTTAAGCTAACTCAGTCTGTCAAGACTTTACTACTCGGTGCAAACTCAAAAGCCTTATAATTAATATTTTCTAAAAATTACAATCCGTAAAAGAATGAGTAAAATTCATGCAAATAACGTGTGTTGTGTGCTTTAGATGTTGTTAAAGGATAAATGGAAAATAAAATTGCAATATTAGAGAATATGGTGGAAAATATGTATTTAGAGAAATGCAGATTTAGAGAATACAGTTAAATCTTCAAAAAGAAAAGAAAAAAAACAGATATTGGTCAAGTTTAATGATTTTGTGAAAATTGCTAAATAACTGCAAATTGAATTGAAGACAAAATGCAAATTCTTAAAAAAATCTACAGGATATTTAAAGAAAAAATAAAGATTTTTTTGCATATTATTAAATTAAATTGAAGAAAAAATGCAGTTTTTTTCTGTATTCAAAAAAATCTGCAGAATATTTAGAGGAATATAATAAATTATTTTGCAGATTACATTGAAGAAAAAATACCGATTTTTTGCTGTCTTGCAAAAAATCTGCAGAATATATAGAGAAAAATTTTATGCCGATTAAATTGAAGAAAAAATACCGATTTCTTCTGTCTTCAAAAAATCTGAAGAATATTTAAAAGAAAAATATAAGAAGAAAATCTTCTGCAGATTAAATTGAAGAAAAACTGCAGATTTTTTTGTCTTCAAAAAATCTGCAGAAATCTTTTAAGAAAATTTAAAAAATTTCTGCAGTTTTTTTAGCTGGGTTATTAAAATTTTTTTTATTATAAACCGTGCTATATAATTTACAATTGTTTCCATTATAGAAATCTGTTGTACTGTACAGAATAATGCTGGTATTAAAAGAAGCCCCCCCCCCCCCAAATTGTTTCTTACTAGTTTTTAAAATAGCAGAAGTGATGAAACTAAGGTAAAAGACCGTTTTTGTTTAGTAAAAATCTTTACAAGGATAAAATAATAAGCAGCATTTTATTACCTCAAGGGGAATGTTTATTCATAATGCTCTTTATAACTTAAAGTCACTGGTCTCGTTATTGCTTTAAAAAATGTTTTCTTTTAAACGTTCAGAAAAGGTTAATAATTAATCAATATTAAAAGCATTTTTAAAAAAGCAATCAGTTTACAAACTGATCCAAAAGGAGCGAAATTAATAAAACCATTTCCAGAAAAAGCGTTTTTCTTTTAAACGCTCTGAATGAAGTTACATATTAATCAAAAAGGATCGAAATGAGTAATGAAAACATTTCCAAAAAAGAGCGTTCTTTCATAAACGCTCCCTTTCACATTAAAAATTAATCAACAAAGAGCGAAATCATTGCTTAAAATATTGCTCAAAAAGGAGCATTTCTTTTAACACGCTCCTTTTAATATTAAAAACCGATGGAAAAGGAGCGAAATCGTTCAATACAAAAAGGAGCGAAATTCGCTCCGAATATTTCGCTCCGCGGAAGGATTGTAAAACGCTCCGAAAGGACGATGCACTTTCAAGTACGGAAAGGAGCGAAAATTCGCTCCATCGGAGCGAATTTCGCTCGTTTGGTTTAAGCGTGTAGAATTTTGTAAAATCCTTACGAAAGTTTTCGGCGGAAACTAATAATCTACCAATAAGAATTTTTGAATTTATCCAAGACACTGCGTTTTGTTCTTTGATAATCTAGTAGAATAATTAATATTGGTGTAGGTTAAGATATCAGTAGTCGCAGTGGATTTAACCTTCCGATAGTTGCAATAATTTTCATCCTTAATTGTCGCAATGTCTCTCAAAGATATATCTATTTTATTATACGTTTCATACGATTTTGATAATTTTTTCTTCAAGACTATAACAATTTTAATGAGAATTAGTATTGCCCAAGCGTTTTAAATTCAAATTGTAATGTGTTAAAAACAGCCAAGATATGCAGATTGCATCCTTATCTATTTTAGATGTCAAGACTCACGGAGGGTTTAGTTATATTAACGTCCCGTTTTGAAGCAACGCGAGGGGTATTTTGAGATGGATCTCGTAATTTTGAACTGCGGTCCGACTAACGGAGGGTTAAAAATTTCTAATTGCAATCGATCAGGCTCAGCAAAAGCATTGAAATTATATAGCAACAAAATTATATTAAGAAAGTTTTACATTTCTCAAATTGCACAATTTTTACATTTTAAATACTTATTGTCACCTATAAGATAATTGATAATGTTATTGGTAAAGACTCACAATATTTGTTATAGTAACATAGGCTATCTAGCGGCCTCCATTTCGATTCTTAAAATTTCCGAAATATTGAATTATGTAAAATTGAATATTCAAATTCCTATCCAAAATTCCAGTATAAATCATAATGAATAGTTTTGACTATGTTCCATACATCAGATTTATCTAGACTAGTTCAAAAACTTAGTTTTTGTTAGTAATCGTAGAAAGAAAACCGATTAAATTGCTGGAGCCCTGCCACATTTTCCTTCTTACAAATCTAAATTCTGCACGCACCAACGAGTTACTCCGCCCATCTTTGGCACGCGGAAAAATCTGAATGACCCAGCAGCCACGACAAATAATTCGGGCACTGTGGTTCCCGCATTATTGCCTTCATTACGGGCAGCATATGCTCCCCAGACAGAAGTACGACTCTTCATCGGTAGGAGGCAACTCGAACTCGCACCATTATTATATCCCACCGAGAAGTTGGACCCTGCTTACTTATACGGCAGTTTATCATCCCCACATTTAATGTGCCCTTTTAAGTGGGATAAGGTAAACCATCTTAATTTTAAAGGAGAGAAAAAAAAGTTCTAAAGCGCAATTCATCTTTTGAGAACGTTATGACTTGTGCATGAATTGCAGAATTTTTAATTAAGTCAAAGTAGTAATGAATTTAAAAGAAATCGCTTGAACACCGGGTGTCCTTTACTTTCTTGTATGGATTCGGATACGTCTAAAATAGGAAGAGTCATCTAATTAGGAAATTACATTCAAATCTAATCATCTAAAAGTCATCCATTTAGGAGGCCAGGCTGTTAATTTGCTCCATTCCCAGTTAAAGTGCTAGAATATAAAAGAGGTACTCCAAGATGTTTATTTTCTCCTGAACAACTGATTGACATCTAGAATATAAAGAAAATATTTGAATAATGCATAGTAAGCAGGAATTCACAATAATTTGAAAGCGAAATGATTGAAAAACTATACAGTTATGGCAGGGAAACAGAAAGGAGATTGGAAGAGTGCCAGTTTCTGAATTTCCCTATGATTTCGGAAGGTTGACAAGTTCCACCCACTTGCACCATTTCTTCCCTTATCGAATTTTGAAACAATTCCGAGTTATAGCAAGGAACAGCCCTTCGAATTGCTTCTCTGTGCATATCCTTTCGAATTTGAGATTTCAAAATAAGTTTTCGCTGCCAACTTGTGGTTATAGGATGCGATGGATTCTTTTACATTTTTAATTGCATTAAATGATAGAAATAACAGTAATGATTATTTCGGAAACTTAAGCAAAAAGCATGAATTTTTTAATTCAAGGGAGTTCTGTAACTGTGAAAGAGTAGCGGTTGAGCCTCTACTCGGACGGATGCATAAAACAAGTTTTCATTTCCTCCTTTGCTTGTATTTAAATTCATAGACAAACTTACGAAAACCCTTTTTTTCCATGAGATCACAGAGGAATGCAAACTTTGATATTCATAGGATGAAAGCCTCACAAGGAGAACACCAAGTACATGGGTCACCGAATTTTTTTCCCCTTAAATTTTGTATATTTGTAGTAGTGCCTTGGGACAATACAACATGCAAGTCGCAAGTTCTACAACTCAGTAATTTTAGAAAATCTGATCGAAAACTTTAGCGGATAGAATATCAGCCAGTTCGCTGCAAGCTTGCTCCGAGATGACGGCGCTCGAGTGGTTAGAGTCAGAGCTTCATAATTGCTGGATCGGGAAAAATTTATTTTTTATTAACTTTAATCACCACATTATATGAATTGTAATTAATATATTTAATAATAAAATACATGACAATAAGAGATTGCATACTGGTATACAATAATATCCATGACACTGTTTTCAAAGCCTCATTAAACATTACAAGTTACCGGATGATATTTGTCATACAGACAAAAAACAAATTCAAACGCCATCTACTACACCGAATAAACCCAACTTGCCTGCAAACACAAGGTAATTGTAGGCCTGCAGCTGAAAAGCGAATATTGTTTACATTGTGGAAAATTTCCATTTCGTCACTCAATTTGCATGCGAACCACGCGTAACGCAACATTTTTGCAAATATCGGTGCCGATAATTGGTGATGCAAGATGGAATGTATTTTGTATCTTCACGAGATACAATTTCTCGTTCGTTTTCAATCAAGTATGAACAATTCTGGAGACGCTTTATAAAAGTCTTAACCTGTCTGTAAAAATAAACGTCGCACGGTAGGCAAATTGGAGTACATTTGGGGGAATGACCAAGTGTGCGGGTACCCAGGCCCTCAGCTCATCCCACTCGACCGCCGCCATCTCGGACTAAACATGCAGCGAACTGGTTGATATTCTATCCTCTAAAGTTTTAGATCGATTTTCTCGAAAATTATCGAGTCGTAGAACTTGTGGTTTGCATGTTGTATTGTCCTAAGGCACTACAACAAATGTACAAAATTTGAAAAATCTGTGACCCATGCACCTGGTGTTCCCCTTGTCAGTCCTCTTTGCAAATAGACTAATTTTTAAGGATTTAAAGCAGACTAATTTTTTAAAATCACTATTTAGAAGCAACGTTTGCAAAAAGTGTTCAAAAACCGTTGAGCCAAGCGAGTTATTTACAGCGGGTAAAAAAGTTTCCGTACGCAGCTATGACCATAAATAAATACATAATTTCTCACGCAAAAATCTTTGTGAAGAAAATTAACAAGGTGGTTGAACACAAACGCATATATTATTTAAAAATATTATAAAGAAAAAATAGAGATAAATGATAAATTTAA
>BGPR01000018.1:2771212-2951655 GCA_013235015.1 Araneus ventricosus | reverse complement strand
TTTATTATGTCAAAATGTATTTTGTTTTACTTTCCTTTCAGTAAATTAGTCAATTTACTGAAAGGAAAGTAAAACAAAATACATTTTGACATAATAAAAAATAAAATACATATTTACACTAATATAACACTTTGGATGACACTTTAGAAGCCAGAGCTTCTCTGTGGAACATGCAATGTGCCCAGACACTCTGTGGAGATTTTTGTTTCACGAGTGCTTATATACTCAGACCTTGAAATAGTATCACCGATAGCATATTCCGACGCAATTTTTCCATTCGATGTTTGTCTTGTTATTGTATCAGTACTGTACAATGTGTTTAATAATTAACTCATCAATACTAAATTAAAAACAAGTTTAATATTTAGTAATGACTCCTTTGGCCTACCTTGCAGAGCAAAGTTTTTCGTAGGAAAGTTTAATATTAGAAATAGACACTCTGAGTTCTATTTCTAATATTAAATTTTGTCTTCAAAGCAGCCACAGCAGAAAATCTGGTTTCGCAAACGCAGTATGTTGAAAATGGTAAGTATACGAAATGCTCTTATTTTCAGTGCAGAAAACTCATCATGCACCCCTGCCCAAATTCAAAGAGTGATTTATTACTAAATTGTCTTTTGATTTCACCACTTGCCGTAAAGTCTATAAAGACTTCTTCGGCAGTTGAGACATGTTGCGCTGCGGTCAAGACTTCAGACAGAGAAGTGAACTGACGAGATCGAGTTGAACGTGACTAAAAAATAAATGCGCGGTTGTGAAATAATTCAGTTTCAAGTTTCGAATTTTTCCTTGTTTTGTTTTAGCTACCGACGTTGCTTTTGTTATGTTAATAAAGATGTTGTTTATAGACATGAAGTTGGTCATTTGCATAATTAACTAGCAGACCAGCACAAGTGGCGACACTGGTAAGTGTCTTTTTCGTCTTAACTTTCCGATCGAGTCGAAATGCCGAATTCCGCTGATATTAGGCTTAGTGAGAGTAGTAATTCTTCCGCAGATGTATCTGCTGTAGCTATTAAAACGCCAGCTTTCTGGAGTGACAAACCAGAGTTGTGGTTCGCTCAGCTTGAATCTCAGTTTGCTTTGGGAAATATTTCTGTTGATTCTATCAAGTTTCACTATGTTATAGCAGCTTTAAATAGTGATGATTTAACTTGTGTTTCAGATCTTGTTCTTAATCCGCCTCAGACCGATTCTTATAACAGTCTTAAAACTAGGTTAATTGCTTAAAATGCTGACTCTGAATCTGTGAGGTTAAAGAAACTACTTTCAGGTATAGAATTGGGTGATAAAAAGCCCTCGACGCTTCTTTACGCAATGAAAAGTTTGGCTTCTGATGGGATTTCGCCTGAGTTGTTGAAGAGTTTATGGATGCAAAGATTACCTATTCAAATACAGCAAATTCTGTCTGTAAGTGGTGATAATTTACAAGCTTTATCTAAAATGGCAGATAGTATTTTTGAGATTTCTAAAGATGATTTAGTGGCGTCTGTGTCTGATAATTTTCAATCTTCAGATGTAAATAAGTTTGAGAATCGCTTGGCAGCAATTGAAAACAGACTTTCGGGACTAGAAGTTCGACGTAGGTCACTCTCGCGAGGAAACACTGAGGTTCGAGGTTCTAACAAACGCAAATATTGTTGGTGGCATTTTAAGTTTGGAAATAGGGCAAAAAAAAATGCGAACAGCCATGCACTTTTAAATCGGAAAACTAGTTCAGCCTTCCGTTTCGGCGCTGGCGGTAAAAAAGGGCTTGGTTAAGCGCTTGTTTGTTTATGATAAGATTACTGGTCGTGAATTTTTGGTTGACACGCGTTCAGCAGTTAGTGTTTTACCAATTTTGGGGAGTAAAATTGTTCCTTCAAAATTTGTATTGTATGCAGCAAACGGAATTAAAATTACCACATTCGGTACTAAGTTAATCACTTTGAATTAGGATTAAAACGGAAGTTTCAGTGGCCTTTCATTCTTGCATCGGTTTCAAAACCAATATTAGGAGCTGACTTTCTTGAACACTACAGTTTGTTAGTGGATGTGAAGTGTAAGAAACTATTAGATGGCATCAGTGCTGTTGGTCTTGAAAAGCCTATTTCTGCTAATGAATCTACAGTGGCTCAAAAATGTATTGGGGCACAATAAACTATCAAACATTTTGTGAAAGAATAAATCAATTTTTTTATTTCAACCAAATGCTTTTTGTACATGTCATATCTGTAGACTAAATAAAATCCTGTCTGTTTTTAACTGATTTTATCTTCTTGTATTTCGAAATTATATTATGTACAGTAGATTTACTTACATTTACAATTTCACCAATTTTTCTCTCGGAGCTTCCACGTTTCCAATGACAAATGGTAAGTTTTCTGATGCCAATGGATATCTCTGATTTTTTTTCGACCCATGCTACATTGCAAATGATGGACTAACGTCGTAGCTCCTGCATTTTGCTTCTTAACTAGTGTTTTCTAGGTTTGCAATTCTATTTGCAATTGTATCAGACATTCTGCCAGAATTGGCTTCTTATCGAGCTGGTTTTCTTGAATGCCCCAATACTTTTTTGACCTTAATTTCGTAGTTGCAGGCGAACCATTTCAAATATCTCATTGATATATTAGTTGTATTTAATTGTAATGGGTGTAATAGATTTCTCAGGGAGTTTAGATACAAAAACTATTAAAATTATCTTTTGTTTTTATTTAATAGTAGAAATTTACGAAATGAACGCTTGAGCGTTTCTTGTGCCCCAATACTTTTTTGAGTCACTGTATGTATGTTGCTATTGTACAAGGAGATTCTCCATATGTAAAGTTACTTCTGAAATTCAGTGATATTACTAAGCCAAGTCAACCTAAACCAGCTGTTCATGTAAAGCATAACACTGAGCACCATACTGAGACGCGTGGTCCTCCTGTATTTTTTAAAGCTCTGAGATTGGATCCTGAAAATTTACAGGCGGCCAAACGCGAATTTCAGTACATGGTTTCGCAAGGCTGGTGCAGACCTTCGAAAAGTGCATGGGTTCCTTCCCTTCACATGGTTCCTAAAAAAGATGATTGGAGGCCATGTGGAGATTATAGGCGTTTAAACACTCAAACTATACCGGATAGATTTCCAATTCCTCATGCGCACGACTTTGCACATAATCTTTTTAATAAAAAGATTTTTTCAACTATTGATCTTGTCAGAGCGTACCATCAGATACCCGTTGCAGTTGCTGATGTTCCAAAGACAGCAGTGATAACCCCTTTTGGATTGTTCGAGTTCCTTTTTATGCCTTTCGGATTGTGTAATGCCGCACAGACTTTTCAACATTTTATGTACGAGATCGTCGGAGATTTGGACTATTGTTTTGTATATCTCGATGACTTTCTAATTGCATCTACAGACGAAAGTGAACATTTAAAACATTTGGAAGAAGTTTTCCGTAGGTTTCAGAAGTACGGCCTGGTGGTTAATACAGAAAAATGCGTTTTTGGCCAGCTATCTGTTACATTTCTTGGTTATTTAATTTCTGAAAAAGGAATCGAACCATTACTTGATAGAGTTAAGGCTATTAATGAATTTTAGCAGCCTAAAACTATTAAAGACTTGCGTCGATTTTTGGCTCTCTTAAATTTTTATCGGCGATTCCTTAAGAATGCAGCGCATGAACAATCTCTGCTGTCCGATTATCTAAAGGGTACAAAGAAAAATGATACCCCCCTAATAAATTGGACAGAAGAGGCAAAACTTGCTTTTGAAAGTTGTGAAAACAGTTTTGCTATGTCAACTCTTTTAGTGTATCCGTCGCCAGATGCGCAGTTATCTCTGACGTGCGATGCTTCAGATCGTGCTTTAGGTTCTGTCCCAAGTCAAGAAGAAAATGGCGAATGGAAACCTTTAGCATTTTTTTCAAGGAAGCTTACTCCGGCTGATCAGCGATCTAGCGTATATGACCGTGAATTGTTAGCGGTTTATGCGTCCGTTCGTCATTTTTCTTATATGTTGGAAGGCCGTAATTTTACGATCTATACAGATCACAAGCCTTTGATTTACGCCTTCACTCAAAAACATGAAAAGTGTTCTCCACGTCAGATTCGGCATCTTACCGGATCGGTCAGTTTTCGACGGATATACGGCACATTTCGGGTTCACTTAACGTGGTAGCCGATAGTTTGTCTCGAATTTCAGAGATTGAAATGCCCTCTCCAATTGATTATAAAGAGTTCGCTAAAGTGCAGTTGTCCGACAAGGAGTTTCAATTATTAAAATCTTGCACTAATTCTTTAAAATTTCAACTTCTTAAAGTTCCAGGAATGGATACAGAACTTTTTTGTGATGTATCGACTGGAAGATGTCCTTTTGTTCCGAAGGAGTTTCGCCGATGGAATTTTGAGACTCTTCATAACTTATCCCACCCAGGAGTAAAGGCTACAGTAAAGTTGGTTGGAGATCGTTTCCTTTGACCGGGCTACAAAAAACAAGTTGCAGAATGGACTCGTTGTTGCGTACCTTGTCAGCGAGGTAAAATTGAACGCCATACGGTAAGTCCTCTTGGAACGTATCCTGTTCCACTTCATCGATTTGATCATGTTCATATTGATCTGGTTGGACCACTTCCTCCATCTCGTGGTTATACATATGCTCTCACGTGTGTGGACAGATTTTCACGTTGGCCTGAAGAAATTCCTCTTAAGGATATTAAAGCTGAGACAGTTTCGAGTTCTATGCCAACTGGATAGCTAGATTTGGAGTTCCTGAGAGACTTGCCTCTGATCAAGGTAGACAGTTCGAGAACCGATTATTTCGTGAATTTGCTCGATTACTTGGTGTGAAGGTGGTACATACAACCCCTTACCACCCCCAGGCAAATGGTTCAGTGGAAAGACTTCACCGGCAGTTAAAGTCTGCAATTCGGGCTCATGCAACTGAAAGATGGATCATGGTATTGCCTTCTATCTTATTAGGGATCCGAGCATATGTGAAAGAACCGCTAAACTGTTCGGTTGCGGAGATGGTGTAAGGTACTCCCATAACTTTTCCTGGAGAATTTTTTAGTGTCAATAAAACTTTATCAACTAATGATTTCCTTGCATCTTTGCAACAGCGGATGTCGTCCTTAAAACCCATTCCGATGTCGCAACATTGCAGAAGGAAAGTTTTTGTGCATAAGGAACTTAATAATTGTTCTCGTGTTTTTCTTCGACAGGATAGACTTACAAAGTCTTTAGTTCCTCCCTATAGTGGACCTCATCTTGTTGTTTCTAGAACTTCGAAGCATTTTACCATTCAAGTGGGATCTCGTCAGCAGACGGTTAGCATCGACAGACTGAAACCTGCATTTCAGCTTGCAGAGATCCAGCCTTTTCGAGTGAGCTTTTCCATTTAATCGTCTTACAGACTGCGTAGGGGAGCCCTGTGGCGCTGCGGTCAAGACTTCAGACAGAGAAGTGAACTGACGAGATCGAGTTGAACGTGACTAAAAAATAAATCCGCGGTTGTGAAATAATTCAGTTTCAAGTTTCGAGTTTTTCCTTGTTTTGTTTTAGCTACCGATGTTGCTTTTGTTATGTTAATAAAGATGTTGTTTATAGACATTAAGTTGGTCATTTGTATAATTAACTAGCAGACCAGCACAAGACACCTTTGGGAGTATTTTGAAACTGATGCATAACCCACTCGTAACTTGCTACCAAGTTGTCGTCAGCAAGAAAATACTTTTTAAAATTCTTTGCATGCACTCTTACTGATTTTCAATGGTTACAAAAACAACTTTCACATGTTGTTCTTTAGCCTTGTAAGTTTTAACAAATTCATCCACATTTACAAGCATTTTTAGGTTTATTTGCTTTAAATTTCTGCCCCACAATTCTAATTTTCTGCAAAAAGCATTAACTTTATCACTCGTATCCAACATATGTGTATTTGCTCCTTGAAGTTGAAGATTCAAAGTATTTAATTTTTCTAATACGTCGACCAAGGAGCTCAATTTTTTCAAAAACGAACCTTCTCGAAAGTTCTCGGCTTACGGTCGATTTCCTCTTTTAGATAAACGGCGATTTCATCTCTTAATTCATAAACAAGTTGCAAAACTTTCCCACGTGATAACCATCTTGCCTCGCAATAAAATAGTAACGCTGAATGTGCTGCACCCATGTCTTTACAAAGTGCAGAAGAGATTCTTGATTTTAGAGATCTCATTTTCATATAATTTATTACAGTAACAACCGTCGTTAGCACAATATTCAGAACAAGACTCATTTCTTTGGAAGCCAGAGCTTCTCTGTGGATCATGCAATGTGTCCAGACACACTGTGGAGATTTTTGCTTCACAAGTGCTTGCATACTTTGGAATCTTCCAGACATTGAACGAGCACAATCGATGCATATTCCGACGCAGTTTTTCCATTCTATGTTTTCCTCGTTTATAAAATCACTTAAGATAGTAAATAATGCGATTGCTGTTAATATGAGTTCTATTGGTTTGTATAAAAGTAGTTCTTCTACTGCTGACATACATTACAAAATCGAACATAGGCAATTAAATGAGCATCTTTATTGACTTCGCTTACCTCATCGAGCTGAATTTAAAACAATTTGTCACGCAACTTCTCGAAAATGATGCTGTACATTTTTAGCTATATCACCAATTCGGCGGGCAACAGTATCGTTTGATTACAGGTATGGACTGAAATTGTTTGGCAAAATTATCTCCAAACACAGTTTCTGCAATCTCAATTGCAGCTGGCAAAATAAGATCTTCATCAATGGTGTGAGACTTTTTACATCTGGCTATTTTATATGAAACTTTGTAAGAGGCAAGTAAAGCTTTTTCATTCACAGGCAAAGTTAAAAAAAAACGATTTTTGCTTTTCATATGATTTTAATTTTAATTCGAAGTATTCTCGGGGTTTGTTAACGTACTCATTATGAAGCGATTCCAAATGTCGTTTAAGTTTATTAGGTTTCATCCTCTCTGCTACCAAAATTTTTGAGCAAACGACACACAGTGACCTTTCTTCTTCATTTACTTCAGTACTGTTAAATCAAAAATATAAGTATTCTGGAGAATACTTTCTTGATTTTATTTCCGGAACCATGCTTGTCTGTGCACTTGTTGATGCTGCACTATCGTCTAATGCTCGTTTACGCCCACTTAAAAATTTATCCATGATTCTGTATAAATCTACTACCGTGAATATTTAATACCTTGAATTACAATTAGCACGCAAATTACACCATTCACATTCACGATAGCGCTAGAAGGATCGACTCGACTGAGACTGGATGGAATTGAATGAGGTGGTGCAGCATTTATACAGACAGAGCAATAGAGAGGTGTCGATTCTTCTCTCCGGTTTTATCAGTGTAGTGGATCGGTGTTGCAAAAATATCAATAGAATTACTTATTCTTGGCAATTTTTAAGGTCTGTAATTAAGGTCATAGTGTAGTTTTAGCGTCAAAATACCAAAAATAGATTATTATTCTATGAATTGTTATTGTATGGGGGGTGCAATGAATTATGATTAAAAATGCAATGAATTATGAATGAAAATTATGATTAAAAATTGGGTCGCAAATGCTGAAAGGTTGAGAAACACTGAGATATGACAAATTTCACTTTTAGAATCTAACGTTTTCATTAAGAGCAAAAATAGCAAACTGATCATTGACCGGCTGACATTGATAATTAATTAAAAGAAGAATATATGAAGTATACGTCGAAGGACGTTTGGAAAATTTAAAGAATTCCCCAATAATTAAAAAATTAGGAGGCGAAATGAGGATATCACTTTCCTATTTAGTTGAAATTGCCTATCTGGCAAAGCTCACTACAGATTAAAGCTACACGGCAGCTATCTTGGGATGAACCTCGCAAATATGAGCAGTGACAAGAACAGTCTTCATTCTTCAAACTTCAACATTAAAATCGTTTTAAGATCCACGACTGGAGGTTTTATGAACATCAGACTCCACATACACAGGGGGCTTTGGTAAAGTCGAGTCTCGAACCCGCGGTCCTCCACAATTGAGACCCTATCATCAGACCACCGCGGCTTTTTTGTGGCACAGAATCAAGATAATAGCGGCTGAAACCACCGTTAATCACATACGATAGAATTCTTTATAATAAGAGGTGTGAAATTAATTTACGGGCAATAATTTTGAGCATTTTCTAAAAGATCAAAATATTTAATTTCTTTCATTATTTTTAAAGCAAATATGACTCAACCCTGTACGCTCATTGTTTATATTTAAATTTATTATTATTTTTTATTTACTTTGATTTACGTATTGGTGAAATTATACAATTTTATGAGACGTGTTCTGTCATGTCTCAAGTTTTTGGACTTGTTTTAGGAAGGGGCAAAATAGCAAACAAAGGAACAAAAAGGTATGGAAAAAAAGGACGGAATATTTAAAAAATACTAATTGTTAAAAAAATAAAATTAGGCAAAGTCTTCTTTTAATGAAGAAAGTAACTTATCAGCCTCAAAAGTAACTAAATAAAAATAGCTATGTAAAGTAAGATAAAAAGTGTTTTGGTGATAAGTATTTACAATTCCAAAATGTAGTGTAGAAGTTTTATTAAGGGTCGTATGAAAATCTGACCTCAAAATACTGAAAGCTTAAGAGATTTCGAATTAAGTACAATTTACTTACTTATAGATTTGCATGTATTGTGTTATTATGATATTTTTAAATTCTTTTTTTTCTTTTATTAATTTACTTTTATAGATTTTACAATTAAGGATTGGCAATTTGCTTCTTGTTCTTACAATATTTTTAGAAGCAAATGTTATGCGAATTACGTCTGTCATTGAAATAAATATAAATGCTATTTAATTCTAATGTCTAAATTCTTTGACTATGACTATTTTTTTTGTTTTTGTTTTTTTGTTTGTTTGCAAGATGCGAAATTCCATTTATAAATATACCAAACAAATTTGAGATGAAAATTAACATGAAGATTCAATAGATGGCAGCACTGTTTTACATCGATGTAAAGTTCGAATGCCAAATGTCCGGGACAAAGAAGAAGGGGGGAGGGCGATTCAAGGCAAAATTAATACTGCATATGATACGAATATAATTAAGGAATTTGGGAAAACTCATTTCTTTGAAATTAAGAGTTATATAACCAAAGAAAAATTTAAAAAATAGGAAGAAAAGAGCACTCAAACCCCATAAATTTCTCGGTATGCTGTTAAATCTTATCAAGCTTATCCGCTAGGAACTGTATTATTATTATGATTTCAGAGGGTGAAAAATACTGAACGGATATTCTAAACATGACTCTGTTTGTACAATGATTTTTGGAACCCAAGGTTTTCATTACAATTCTCTTTAGAAGAGGGGAGGGTGATAACTAGAAACCTTCACTGTTATTTTAAAAAAATAAATAAATAAGCTACCGAATTTAATTCTTTAAAATCATAATATAAAGGATGATAAGACACTTTTGTTATTTTATGATTATTTAATATTATGATTAGTTTTTACTGGCAAGTTTACTTTACAAGAATAAATTTAATAAAAAACAAAGTCGACCCTTAGTTTACTAAAAAGTAGATTTTTTTTTATTTTAACTATTTTCTACGTTTTAGTCTTTAAATTATAATTCATTAAATATTATGAAATCTTGAAATCAGTCTTTTTCTGGAACTCTCTCACTTTTATAGAACTCAAAATTAAATTAAATTAATCCATTAACTACAAATTTAAGTTATAATAAAGCGAAAATATCAAAATCATATATTGCCATCGAGAATATATAAGCATACAAATTTTAAAGCTCTGACTCATCATCACATGAGTTAAAAACTGGAATAATAGAATCCAATAAGTGGAAGTTTTATCTTAAAAATCTTGAAACAAGTCAAATTAAAGAAAAGTTAATAATAAGTATTTGTGAATTTTAAAAAAGGAATTCATTGAAGCATGGATTGGATAAGTTTCAAGAGGATGTAGATTTTATAGACATTCTGTCAGAGTTCATTTCAATCAGACACTACAATTCTAAAAAGCGCAAAAATGCCACTGCATTTGCATTTTAATACAGATTTTATATATAAAAAATTCTTAAACCTTTTTAATATATAACCTCAAAAACCTCAAAAGTGAGCTACCCCCGCCCTGTCGTTGCGTACTGCCTGCCGTATGGAAGAACGATCGGTGCTACAGTCGGAGTACTAACGGCCGGCCCCTCCCGAAAAAGGTAAGTATCGTCTTCGGTGAAAAACAACTCAACCCCCAACATTACTATGTCCACCTGGAAAGACAAAACACGCTTACTTATATGGCGACATCATCCATGTATTCAAGGTGCCTCCCGGTGGGAGTTCTTAATATATAAAACAGAAATTGTCCAGATATATTGCAGAAAATATCCGCATTAAGGTATCCGACTGTGTTCGGAGACTTTTTTTTTTGAAAAATAACTTATATATATATATTTTTAATGTTATTTTTCGACTGCATATGTTTTAGATCTATGAAAATATTGTAAAATTAGGCTTTCAAAATAATATTTTTTTTAATAAAACTGAGAAATTTGAAGAAAAGTAACTAAAATATTTGTCTTACGCTAACAGCCATAGACAAAATCATATTCTAAATATGCATAAATCCTTGTAGGAGTGCATTTTTATGACAGCTATCTGTGTTATGCTCTAAAATATTTCTTGTAATTCAAAAAAGTTTTGAGATATAGCTGAACATAGTTACTAAACTGGTAAGTTTTCATAAAAAATGCTTTTCGTTTATATTTAAGCACTTAAAAATAATACTTGATTTTAAAATTGACCTTAGTATTTAAAGGAAAATATCAAGTATATTACAGAAAAAAATCTCAGAAAATTTCATATCAATACTTGAATAACTTTTTAAGAAATCATTGTTACGGTTGACAGTTTTCCTCAAAAATATCATTTCTCAGAAAACATATTTAAAGTTTTCATTAAACATAAATTAATGCTTACAGTTCGGTAATAAAACAGCTGTAACTCCATTTGTAATTCACGTAGAGTAAAAAGTGAGACAGTTTTAGAAAGCTGATTAAACAGGCTACAAAATTAAGTTATAAAATTGTTTTTTATAATTTCATCAAAAATGTGACGATTTTAAACCAGTCGGATACCTTAAACTACCATTTATTTCATAAAGTGAAGGATGGCAAAACAGCGGCAACGGAGAGTCAGAAAAATGGTAAGGAGCACATAATTACTTCTTCTAGTGTATATGGGAAGCAATAGATATTGGTTAAAGCCTCTGAATTCATAATCACTGGCAATAATGCAAAGAAAAATACTTACGATGGTGCAATTGCAAGACACAATTGCAGGAATTTTTATTATTTTCAATACGACATCAATTGAGTTCCTTTTTACAGTGTATAACCAACTTTAAAGATGGAAGAGAATTAAATTTACTAAAAGTATTAGTAGATTTTTAAAAACTTAGTGGTTTAATACAAGAAATAAAATATATAAAATATAAGAAATAAAATTTAACACTAATAAGGCACCAAGCAATTCTTAAAACCACTGACAAATAGATTATATGTAGATAACCAAATTGTGTGATGTAAGCCAAATATATCAGTTAATTAAAATTATTCTTGACAAGCCGCCTTCGGCGACCAGTCAAGTAATTCAGTCAGCGACAAGTAATATCAATTGAATCTCTTATGCATAGTTTGATATTCATAGTTCCCTTAACAATTTTAAATTTCAAATTGTTATAGACATTTAACCCATGTTCTTTCAGTAGCTTTGCACCTGTTCTGTTTATTGTCTGCTTGAACTTCCCTAATAGAGTCAAGTAGGTGGCTGTGTCATGCAACATTAAGTTGCACATTGTCGGCATCAACTTCACTTTTATTTTTCTTGCAAAATATGCATTTGAATTTAACTTTAAAATGGTGCGGCACATTTTACTTCCAGCCGCATGTTAGCTGGATGAAAATACGCTGATTAAAACACAGCATTAAACATTAAGATATTACCATAGCTTTCAACAATGCTTGACAAACATGCAAAAAATGTTTGTTTAAACAATGAAAATGGTTTGAGTTGCGTTGCAACAATGAAAAGTACTGTTGTAAATTATGCCAAGAATATTTTTAAAAATTTATTAAAATTAGAGAAAACATCGTACTGCAACTTAATTGATATCATTGAAAAGGTAATATTTTTCACTTTCAGATGGCGTAAAAATGATTTTTATGCTGTAATATTTTTGGAAGATATTAAGGAAAACCCCCAAAATTTTGCTTAATTTTTAATTAACTAAAATTTTAAAAAGGGCTCCGAATTGCACAATCCCACCCTCCAAAGTATGTTTATGCCAAATTTCGTAGCTTTAGGTCCAGTGGTCTGCTCTGTAGAGCGCCAATACACACACAGACACACGCACACTCTCTCTTTTATGAGGGTTGCCCAAATGAAAAGTGGACACGTGCGATCGCGTCAGAATGACTGCAGCTATAACAGCGCCACCGAACTGGAATATAAAGGGCAGTAGGGGGTGTGCGCTGCATACGGCGTTCAACAACGATAGCTGTTCGTGGTAGAGGAAATTCATCGAAAGTAAAGTCGTGCTATACATGGATGTGTCCAGATCGGAACAACGTGCGGTAGTACGTTTTCTGATTGCGGAAGGTGGGCGTAATGCGGACATCCATCGGCGAATGCTGGCAGTCTATGGCGAGCACTGTTTAGGTCGAACGGCTGTAAACAATTGGTGTAAAAGTTTCGTGAAGGGCGGCAAACGTTATCGGATATGCCAAGACCGGGCCAAGAAAACATCATGATCACCAACGACTCTATTGCCGCCGTTCATGAAATGATCAGAGCTAATTGAAGAGTTCGGCCCTGTGACATCAGTGACAAACTCAACCTGAGTAAAGGAACGGTTCACACCATCGTTCACCAACATCTGCAGTATAGTAAAGTGTGTGCGGAATGGGTACCAAAGCACCTTACCATTGGTCATCAGAAACAACGAATGGCCGTCAGTCTCCAGCACTTGATCCGTTAGGAGGAGGATCCCGTATTTCTGGAACACATCGTTGCGATGACGAGTACTGGTGTCACCTCTACACACCCGAATCCAAGAAAACGAGTATGCAATGGAAACACACATCATCTCCTCCACCAGGGAAATCGAAAGCGAATCGATTTTTCTTCAATTGCCGTGGACCACTATTGATTGATTTCCTGCCCCAAGGGAGCACTATCAATTCAACACAATACTGCAGTACTCTGACCAAACTACGGGAAGCAATCAGAAGCAAACGGCCAAGCCTTCTCACACAACAAGTGATCCTTCTCCATAACAATGTCCGCTCACACGTCTCCCATGAAACCTATACGACCTCGCAAAAATTCCGTTGGGAAGTGTTGGAACACCCGCCGTACAGTCCGGATTTGTCACCCTGTGACTTCCACATCTTTGGGCCACTTAAGAGAGCATTACAAGGGACACGTTTCCATTCGGACGACGAAGTGAAGGAAGCTGTGCAGGATTTCATCAAGAATCAACCACGATCTTTCTACAGCAACGGCATAGACCTGCTACCTAAACGATGGGACCTGTGTTACAAAGCCCATGGCGATTTCTTTTGAATTCCAATAAAGGTATTCTTTTCATTCAACTTGTCCACTTTTCATTTGGGCAACCCTTATATTATGAGTATAGATTGAAGGAACTCAAATGAAACTATAAGAAGTGATGAAGAAAACTGTAGCAAACGTTAACAAGTTAACCAAGTCCATATTTTGCCCATTTGCACTAACACTGCCATGGTAGTGTTGTATTTCTGTGTAATGATGTTTCACATCCGTTGTTCAATTTGTAGCCGCCTTGCAGCCAGAACAATTAGAACTCTACTGCTATTTTAAATGCATATGTTCAGCTTTGAGATGTGTTTTCTCAAAAATGAATCTCATGGACCTGGTGGACTCTCACTGAACTCTCTAATTATCGTCGTAAAATTGTTTCCTGAATTTGATGAATAATTAGATTGAAAAGTTGCAATAATCAATACTTGATTTTAGAAAAAAAATGTATTCATGAAACGTAAAACACTTCATAAATTAACTAGCCAGTAATTTTTTTCATTAAAAGCATAAATACAGGGTCTCCGAGAATTGTTAGACAGATTTAAAAAATTAATAAAAAAAAAACTAGTAATGTTACAACTACGGTTTTTCCTTTAAATGAAAGCGCATTTTAAAAAAAAATCCAGATAGGTGGAGCACCATTACGACGTTTTAAATTTGCTACAGCGAGAGATTTCCATTCTCAATGGCTACTGATCAGCAGAAGTCGATGCGCGTTTTCTGGTTTCCTTTTTTAGTTTTTCTTGAATATCTCGAAAACCCTTCAATTTTCGAATTACAATTGATTTAACAAATTAAAGAGCGTAAAATTTCCTACAAATGCATGCTTTTATTTTTCTTCTAACTTTAATAATTTCGCAGATAATGTCTCTCAAAAATTGGAGATTGTAACGACCACCAAAACCACCGTCTAATGTCTCTCAAAATTTGGAGATTGTTTACGACCACCAAAACCACCGTAACGGCGTGTTACCTATCTGAAAAAAACTTTTTAAAATGCGCTCTCATTTAAAAGAAAAATCGTAGTTGTAACAGTATTAGTTTTTTTAGTAGTTTTTGAAGTGTGTCAAATAATTCTCGCACACCCTGTATTTATATCAACTTCCTGTTTTGAAACTACATGAGGCTATTTTAGGGCGGTACTCGTAATTCTGAACCATTATCAGATACCAAAGACTACATCTGAGCCGAGAACCTCGCTTTCCAAGTTTCCGTTGCATTCTAACAGTATATTTGTCCCTCGACGGTATGCATCAGGCCTACATACGCGGCGAATTTCCCTTGAAATCGGTTCTCGAATTCGTGATCCTCCGATTCCCAAAGCCGAAACTTACCGCTTTCGTTGAAAGGCAGTATATTTATATACATGATAATCTTTGTATATGTATTTATATCGAATGAAATAAAATTATTGGAATATTACATATTAGCCGCCTTCGGCGACCAGCTTGATCGCCGGAAATAAAATTTCAACTGACTCTCCTATGCATAATTTTATATTCATGGTTCCCTTAAAAAGTAGTTTTAAACTTCAAATTACTATAGACATTTAAGCCACGTTCTTTTCGTAGTCTTACTCTTGTCTACATTAACGTAAAATACGTATTTGATTTCAACGTTAAATTGGTGCGGCAAATTTTACGTCCAGCATACTAATTGGCTTATTCACGCTGACAAAAAGAATTAAAACATAGCAAAAATAACTTTTCAGTTTACTGGAATATTTAATTATATACTTACCACCTTGAGGACTTCATTTACATATTTCACAGAAAAATTGATCGAATAAAGGAAGTGAGTAAAACCCAAAGGATCTTTTCTAAGCTTTAAACAATGGAAGAGAAACACGCAATTGAATATTTGTTTAAACAATGAAAACGGTTTGAAGTGCGTTGCAACAGTAAAAAGTATTGTTATAAATTATGCCAAAAATATTTTTAAAAGGTTATTGAAATTAGAGAAAAAATCGTACGGCAACTGTATTGATATCATAAAAAGATAATTCTTTGCGCTTTCAGATGGTGTAAAAATTATTTTTGTGCTGTAATAGTTTCGAAAGTTATTAAGGAAAAACGCCAAAATTTCGCTTATTTTTTAATAAATTAAAATTCTAATTAAAAATTTTAAACGGCTCCGAGGTGCACATTCCCACCCTCCAGAAAATGTTCGTGCCAAATTTCGTAGCTCTAAGTCCAGCGGTCTGCCCTGTAGAGAGCCGACACACACACATTCTCCTTTATTATTAGTAGAGATGTTCGTCTAATATGCTAATAACATTTGCATTTGACAATATAAAAGAAAAAATAATGAATTATCATCTACGAAGATATTCTTAAGATTTTAATTTATTCACTCCGTTTACTATTGAAAACTACATAATACTTCTAGAAATATTATTTTAACCGATTAAGAAATGAAAATACTTTTTTCATGATTTCTCTTTGCTCAGAAAAATCAGTTCTGTTTTCTGTAATAACAACTGTACGAAGTAAATTCCTCGATTTTCCTGCTAAAAATATACCATCGAAATTCAAGAAGAATTTTTTAAAAAAATTTATTTTTGTAATTTGATATTTCTTTCAATCCTCTTTAATTCATCATTTTAAGATTGTTTTTTTCTTTTTGAATTCTAAATATATCGGTGTTTTTCTGTCTTAATTCTTATTTAGAGCAGCTACTGTCTGCGCGTTTCGCTTCTTTATCAGAATGCGACACATTTTTCAGGGCATTTTAAAAGATTTTTAAAGAGAAAAAAAGCACCAAGGAAATTAATTAAAAAGGTAATTAATTCCAAAGGAGTTTCTGGAATTTTAATGAAGTATTTACATGTAGATCATGTTCATTTTTAATTGCTTTTTTAGATTATATTGAAACTAAAGAAAAATACAAACCGTTTTAATTAAAATAACAGCAAAAATATCTATATATTCTTAAAAAATATATAAGAAAATACTTCAGAGGGTTTATGAATTTTAATGATTTTTTCGACCCCCTTTGATTAGAAAAATTTAAAACTAATATATTGACATTTTCAAGTTCAAATGCTTTTTTCTAGCTCTTGCAATGTTATATTCATTTCTATCGGGGGCTTTTGAATAAAAGTTTTGAAATGATCAAAGGGTGCAATAAGAAAGCAGACTGCAAAAATAATCTTTTATTTGAACTTGAGAAATTGTATGATTTTCATAGTCAAATGATTTTTCTTTAAGAAATAGAAGTTAGAACGCAAAAAATGTTGTTTATTTTTACCATTTTACTTATTACTTTTTTATTTTAATTTATTTCATAATTAATACATTTATACATAATTTTTGGAATCTAAGAAGACAATCAACTTTCGAGAACTACATAGAAGATTCTTCACACTGAAGGAAAAAGCCATTAACTGTGTTGATGCAAGAAAATAGGAAATTTCAATTAATTCAAAGATATAAATATTCTTACAAACTATAGACTAATATGATCCCCCTTAAATGCTCATAAGTTGGAAAGCAATTTTATTAGTCGGAAGTCGATTCCGAAAAGCAGACACTGCGAGGTATTTCACGGAATGTAGTAGTCTTCGTTATTTTGAGAATGTTTTTTCGTTATTTTGAAAATGAAGTTTTCTTTGGGAAATAAATCTCTGGTCGCAGTTTCCTGGTGGTAGAGTCTTGGCCTCGGTGGAGTACTGGTTCAGTAGTCGATTCCACAAAAGATCGCGGCAGTAATGACCTGGAGGTACGGTCTCGATTTCGGGACCTTAGGGTTTCGGGTGCGAAACCGTTCCATTGGAGGTTCTGCTGTTCGTTAAATTTAACGTTCAAGGCTAAACACTCTCCCATTGGAAGAAACGCTCTCCTCTAATTTGGAGACGGGTGCTGGCTCAATGTCGTCCACGTCATGCATCCACGGTTGAAATTGATGAAGTCCATACCAAAATAGCCCTCACGTTGCTTCAAGAGGGACGTTAATAAAACTAAACTAATTTCCAAAAAAGATCTGCCGTATATCTGAGCCTGGTGCACACTAAGTTTGCTGTCATTGGTCGTCTGTCACAAAATAATTCCCAAGTAGTGTCGTGACATAAAGGACTAATATACAGCGTGTCCATAATTAAAGTTCGCCTATTAAGAAAGACGTAGAGCCGGTTCTATGGCTCCAAACGAAACAAAATTTCACTATTATGTGAGTACATGGGCTGTAAAACTCAAAAATAAAGAGTTAAAACTCTCATCAATAGTGGCGCTGCGCGAATGTCTGAGGTGATTTTTGCAGATTTTTTAAATTACAGAATAGTTCATTTGAGACTTTTTTTAAATTTAACTAAAAGCTTCGTCGAAAACGTTTTTAAAGTACAATTTTTTTTCGTTCAAAACACCTTTTTTTTTTTAACAAAGGGCATCACTTGTACTACATTCTAATGAATTTTTGTTTCGTTTGGAGCCATAGAACCGGCTCTGGAGACTTCTGAAGAGGCGAACTTTATTTGTGGATAAATTGTAGACGGTAATTACCTGCCTTCAGTTTTGGAAGCGGCAGTAACTGAAAATGTGAAGATACAGAAACTCATCTCCAACATATATATTACATCACTTTATTACTTAATCACACATATACTTCCATTGCTTTTTTACCATTAATAGTAATTGATCAGTTATAAAGACATGTACATTTTAGTATTCATTTTTATATCTATAAAATCGCTTTAACTTTTTTTACAACTTTAACTGATCGTAATAAGAAACACTATTCAATATGCAGGAACATTTTCTCAGATAATTAATTTCATATTTATTTTTATTGATCGACTGGAGAGTAGGGTATTAAAATATTTGTTAACTGACTTTCTTTAACCTTAATAATTGAGGAAATACTAAGAAGTAGACAGTAAGTGGAAAAATATAGTCACAGAAGTTTAGCGAAATCAATCTAGATAGCGATGAAATATAGAACCTAATATTTATTCGAAACTCCAAGCCTTCATTTCATCGTCTTATCCTTTACTGCATTCAATATTGTGAATATCGGTGGCCTGTTACTTAGGAAACGGAAAGCACGATTTCAAGGAAAAGGAAATGCGGTTCGAATTCTGTTTAGTTGCTCCCTGGCACAGATTTTATCCTTCGAAACCTAGAACGTGATGGATTTTTAAGATATTCAGTGGTACAATAAAATATAAAGTGAAATGTAGAAATTCAAATGCTTGACGTCAGTGGCTTTTCTACTACTCTCTTGAGATGAAGTATTCTTAGACAATCAATCGCTTAAAAATGCGTATAACGTTATGATTTTTGCTATATTGAAACTGTTGATTGACCTTCCTATATAAAACTAAGAAAAGCAATTTTATTCCAAAATTACTTTTTAAAAATTTATTTTTTATCCAGGACATTATTATTCTGCAAGACGAACGTAGAAGGTTTGATTACAGATGTTAAATCGTGCATTGCTTTTTTTAAATAAATAATATCATTTATCTTGAGATGCTTTAAAATTTTATTGTTGATTTATTGAGATTTGTATTTTTCTATCGAAACTACACTTGTGTGCAAAAATTAAGCAACATTTCGGAAAATGCGAGGTAGAAGCTATTCAATATAATGCCCACTAATATTTTTTAAAAAAATTATGTCATATATAATTATGAGAATAGTATGTAAGCATCTAGAGCCTGTTAAAGATCAATATTCAACTTCGCCTCATCGTCAGCCCATCATCCCCTTTTGAATTCTGAACTGCTTTAGTCGTTCTTTCAGGACTTTCTACCAAGATACACCTTATTTCACCTTCTTTAAATAGAGTTCCATTAACTAACTCTTCTTCAAAATTCAACTTTTTAAAACTCCGTGCGGCCCATTTCTCTGTTTTTGTGTACATATTTTATTATTATATTAATTTTTTTCATCTTTCTCCTTTCAATTTTTTAAATTTTTGAGTGGATTTTTTACTCATCTTACAGTTTTTCCATTGCATGTAGTTTTTTTTATGTGCAATTGTGTTATTTTGTGTTTTTTCAAAGTTTTATTTATCATCATGCTCTGTGTCACCAAAAACAATTATAATGTAATGCTCAATAGCAATCCTTCCTAATTGAATATCTCCTGTTAAAATTTGTAAACTTGTTGCGTTTTATAATTAGGCAAAAATGTAGGGAATTCGGCAAGGACTAAGAGAGGTCACCCCTTCAGGTGCTGTGATTTTTCTTCCACTTCATGTCCGCGACACTGCTTAATAACCTTAAGGTTATAGTTGCAGGGGCATGGAGTGGTGTTATGTTATGTTAAAGGCCAATAGGATACCTTTTATTTAAAGGGACAGTTTTTCTGATTTGTGAATATCGTCTATAGAACCATATTTCCTCGAAGAAAAGTTATCAAGATTGATTGATTACAGTTTAAATTAGTTCTCGTAATCTTTCAAACAATGAGTTGAGTAAGAGAACCATTAATACGCTCAGATGATGTCGCTGAATGTTTAGGAGTGTCTCGAATGGTGAGATCCATGAACTTATTCGAAACTATAGATAACACCAAAAGGAAAGCCGAACAAAGTCGTCCAAGAGCTACGATGCTTGAAAGAAATTGCTTTGTGGCAAAAAATGCATAGCACTTTAGAGAGAAATTAGCTAGAGAAATTACTCGGAACCTCACTGCTGTGTCAAGACATAGAATTTCAAGGACTACAGGAACTGTAGACAGTTACGTATCAGAGAAGGAACTTTACGCACGATCATCTAACAGCAATGTGAGTCCTTCTTAAGAAATTGCAGAATAGAGTCTGCCTTTTGCAGATCCAGGAGCGCCATTCTTGTACTCATCAAATTGGGGTCATGGCTTCTGCACTAACGAGTCGCTATTCAGTACACAAAGTTATTCTCGACCAGTCTTCATCTGGAGAGAACCTAGAGCCCGTTATCGTCTCTCAAAAATAAGATAAAGCTACCACTTTTGTAGGAAGAGAATCTTTGTGTGGGAAGGGAAGGATCATATTTATTCCTCTCTCTCTCTCTCTCACTCACTCACACACACACACACTATTTTAATTTATTACTAACTAATTACACTAATTTATTAGTATTCTAATTACTTCCACGCGCTTACACAAATCTCGAAATCAGCGACTTATTGCCGCCATACTTTTCCCTAAAACACTTACGTAATTTACTAAAAATAGCTATTATTCCCTTCACTTTGATCACGTGTCTATATGTTAAATCCCTATCTGAGAAAATGCAGGGATCTTCTGTTCTCTTTTGGCTTGAAACCTTAAACTAAGATGCACGTATGTGCGCCACTCTCCTTAAAAATGACTTCAATATTTAGATAATAAAAGAAAATTAGTTAATAACTCGACTCTTTAATGACTACAACCACGGAAACATTATATATATATTCCTTATATGCATGTATTTTGATAGGAGTACTGTGACCGCAAAGAGCTATACGCATGATGTTCTCGAGCTATAGTTGAGATGTATCTGGCGAGCTGTTGGAGAACAATTTATTTTTATGGATAATAATGTGAAGCTACATAGAAGTCAACTTGTCAATGATTTTCTGAAGAAAGGATACATTCGCCTTGTGGTATGACCGATGAGGTTGGCGAACCTAAATCTGATGGAGCATGTTTGACATGCTCTAGGAAGAGGCAACACATTATGTCAACCCCTCTCGGCGAACTCTACATGTTTGAATATAGCCTAATTTTAAACATGAGGCCTCACTGTTACACTTTTTAAAGCAGAGTGGAGTAACCTCACTTCTTATTAATCGGACGATTCCGGAAATATGAAGGGTTATGCTTCGTTCATATTTTGTCTCATTTGAATACCAGAAATAATTTTACTTTTGTTTAATTTAATATATTACTGTTAACTGTCTCGTAGTATGGAGCATGTGCGTACAAAATTTATTACAATAAACAATTATTATTCGAGACACAAGTTTCGTGCTTGTGACATTCATTTTAGACAGGTGGACTTTTATATTCATCACTTATTATACCTATGAGGCTTTTTTTATTTTTAAAATATGTTTTAGATTCTAACTTTTCTGACTAGAGTTATTTTGTTATGTTTCAATTTTTGAAGAATGATAATTAGTGTTCACATCAAGAGGATTGCAAAGATTTTCTTGCATTATAATGCAGTTTATTTAATAAGATGGCATGTTGCATCGATATTGCTCAAATTCAGTTCCAATTTTTAAGCATCTTCTTTAGTTTTTTTATGCTGCAGCTTTATTAATGCGAGGAAAATTTTATTGGTATATATTGCAGATAAAGTTTAAACCGGAAACTTTATTCAGTCAGTAAAGAAATCCTTTTTTACTTTACACAGGTTCTGATTCAATATTTCTGAGATAAAAGAAGTTGGAATTATTTTTTTCAAGATAAGGCATCGGAAGAATTTTTGAATTCAATGAAAATTAGATTAGAATTTAAACTCTGAGATTTTGCGTAAGATTTTAAAATAAATCACATCAGAGAATCGCTTCATGCTCCATATTTTCATTTTGATTTAAATAGCTGTTAAAATCTCGAATTTTTAGCAATTTCTAGTAGTTTAAGAGGAATTTAAATCTTCATGAAGTCTGTTTAATGATATGCTGACCATGTTTTTATGTATAGTTTCAAAAAGAACGAAAGTTCAACAAAAAAGGAATTTTAATTGTAATTCAAACATGCCTTTGTGTACTATTACTGATCCTATTAAGCAGGCAAAAGAAGCAATATTCTGTTTTCCCTCAGAGATTTTCAGATTTTCAGTACTCAAAATTCCTTATCACGTTGCGAAATCTTATGTAAAAGTATTTAGATTCTCAATAGTTTATATAGTATCACTGATTACTATTTCTCTAAAAATATAGTTAGTACGAATATATGTGCTTTCAAAAATATATATGTTTGAGAATGAACTCGGGTATTATTAAGAAAATCAGCAGAAAATCTCTACACTCGAAGTTTAATAATGCGATCCAGAAAAGGAACTGAGTTTCGTACAAAGAATGAGAGACATTTACGCCTGCAGAGAGGTTCCATTTGTTGACAACTCATTTAAAGCCTTGAAATTCCAAGAGTTCTTTATATCGCAGCAATCAAACAATTATCATACTTCAAGCACAATATCAAACTTCATTATACAGAATGTCAATTACTGATGTTTTAATAAATATAATAAATATGATGTCTGTTGAACTGCTCGTTATGATACATCCCGTATTTTTTCTCCTACTGCCAACTTAAATTGTCACAGCATTTAGAAAAAAAAGATTAATTGCTATATTTTTATGTAAAAAAATCCTTACAGAAGGTGCCAAGGTTGAGCCCAGAAGGTACTCCTATGCTCAAACTTGGCAGAATGTTTAAAAAAACCTTTTTTAATCAAGTTTAAAACATTTGCACATGGAAACAGTTTATATAATACTTAATCCATACTTTCGTGGTGATCTGTTACAAACTTTAACTTTCATAGAAGATAGTGTTTGAATTAAGCTAGTTTATATTCCATTGTAGTTTTCTTTCTCGTAGCCTATTAAATCGTTTTACAATGTAGCTAAGAAGAATATTAATCGAATTTCTAATACATTTTATGTTGCATTCAAAAGTAATGTTGAAGAAAACGGAACAAAATAATGAAGCCTCTTTCAAAATTCTCGCATCCTTACAAAATTTTAATGTTGTTTACTAGAGTTCTGTAGGAACATTTATACTGCTTTTCCAATTTCATGTTTAAGAGTTTTATTCAAGCCATCTATCAGTAGGTGAGGTTATTAATCATTCTCCTTATCCTACTTATACTTCATGGTCGTCTGATGTTACATCTCACGGCTCTCTTTTATTATTATTTCTTCATTAATCACAAGTTCACTAGAAACTTCGAAATTTACTTATGACAAATTTTGGAGCTTTTTATCGATCTTTCTTTAAATGATTTTTTGTTCCAAGTTTTGCTTTTGATCTAACTTATTCATCTTTCATTAGATGAAGTGAGGGATTGAAAGTAACACTTGAGAGGAAGCGTTAATTTTGTGGTTTTAATTTGTGGCCTCAGATTTTAACGTTTGAATATGTTTCATATTTCTTACCCCTTTAATCTTTATTTAGTTTTATATCCTTTTACTTAACTTCATTTCTTTGGTTTATGTTAAGAAGAAATTTTATATTCGATTTTTCACACACTTCCTGATATTCTAGAGATATGTGTTCCCGATAACAATAAAATATTTTAATATTGTATATTAAAGGCCGAAAAGTAGACAATAATCATTAATAATTTTTTAAAATTAAAAATCACGCTCTTATTTTTGTACTAAAAAGTAGAAGATAATTTCCTTTTATGAAATTTTGGAAGTGAAATCAAAAATTCACTAAAAGCAGTATGTAGAATAGTATAAAGAATATATAAATAACGTGATTCAAAGTGGATAGATATGGATTTCAAAGAGCTAAAATGTTGCCAAGTTAATAAAAACATAATGGAGTTTTAAAAGCTTCTTCTCTTCTGTTAGCCCGGAGCAGGTTACCTGGTGGCACAGTATCGGCTTTGGGGCTTGAGGGTCTCAGGTACAAAAAACAGATACCTCTAAAGTGGTATGGAAGTTTCAAGGGGGAGGTGCCGGTTCAGGCATCACTCTCGTCAGTTGACATTGATTCAAAATTACGAGGTCTGACTCGATATAGTCCTGTATAGATTCAAAAACGGATGTTACTTTAACTAAACTGAACTAATCAGTTTGATGCCGGAGACATTAAAATGTCTTGCAATCGTTGTCAAAATTTAAACAATTCAACTTTAAAAAAAATAAGCGCTTATATTGCAATATAGTTTATTCCACTATTTTTTGCATAAAATTTTGCTGAAAACTTAATGGATAAATTTGTAAAATTTTGCCTTGCTTGGCTGAATTTTGCTATAGTTTACAAAAATCATGTCTCACAATTAGACTTTTGAACAATTTTTTACAACGATTATTATTATCATTTTTGAAATTTCAAGAGGAAGATTCAAATGCATTTTTCGCAACCAATAATGAGTTTTTCTGAATTTTTTTGATATCTGTTATGAACATGAGACCACATGTTCCAACAAGACGTGAACAAAAATGTCGAAATATTAGTTATTGGTTGTGAAAAGTTCATCTGAAATCATCATTCCTCTTTAAAATTTCAAAAAAAAAACAGAGATAGGTGGTGTTGCTTGTTAAGCGACGATTTATCATTTTTAACAACTGAATTTGTTACTGAAATATTTGAATAATAAAACATCACAAAATATATCTCATATTTAATCACACTTCAACTGCAGATAATTTTAGTTTCTTAAATTATTTTGGAATGAAATGATAAAAAAAATCTTCATACACTTACTGAGTCCTGCTATATTCAAGTCGTTCCACATAAAATGAAGCATGATATGTAACCTGGAAAAGTGTTTTTCATTTTTCATTCCTGGCCCTTTTGGATATTTTTTATTATTTGAAATCATACATTTCACTCAGGTTGAGCATTAGAAATTTACATCGCAATCGGAAAGATGAATGAGAAACTTCAGACTGCGTGAAAGAGATTTGTCATAGGAGCTTGTATTAGTAGCTCTTTTTTCAGCAAGTTCGTGTCATATATGTGACAGTAAATGTCTTTCCAAGGGTAATTCTATCATTTGTCAATGTTTTTGGAATTTTTACGTAGGATGGATAAAATAATAGTGGAATGCTAGTATACGAAGTTGTTAAGAAGACAGTGTAAATTATAGATTTGTTGTATTTAAACGAATGAAAAAGTATTAGAAAAAGGGAATGTCAGTTTTGTATTTTTGGAAGCTACGTTCGAGCAACATGTATTAATTTTTTATGCAAAATCATGGAGAAAGTAGCAATATTGTACTCTAGAAATTGGACTGAATTAGTAGAGAAAAGCAGAGAAGGACTTATTCAAGTAATTACGAATTAATTGTGAAAAAATGCAGAATTTACCAAATATAGACTCAAGATTTGCTTTCATGATATGCAAATGCTGAGGCCGAATTAAATTCATTTAAAATCCATTGCACATTTTGCAGAGGATGAAGGGCGTGACGTCACAGCACAGCGTAAGACAAACTGCAGTTAGATGTCAGATAACACGTGCAGTTCCTTCGTCATCTGGCACTGACGACAGGAGAGTTGAGGGACGACTACGTTGCACATTAAAAATTTAAAAGCATGCTTTTATTACCAAAATAAAAAAAAGTAGAAAATGTTCTTTACAAACAATTTAAAAGTGTAAGTCTCTGAGAGAAATACTCTAAGGAAATTGGACTTCTGATCACATTCATAATATATGTTAATTTTTAATGAATGTGTAAGAATTTTCTTTCTTATAATATTCATTTTGGCTTAAATTCCTAATTATTCGTACTGTGTTCAGTTTGAACACAGTACGAATAATTTGTGTGCTTGATTTAGCATTTGGCTAGAAACAGAGCTTAAGAATGCAAGGTTTATTAGTAAGTAAGAGGTAATCTTCTTCGAAACAAAGGTACAAAAAATACTCCAGATAAATATAAGTAGAATGGTGTAATAATGCATACCGCCATACTTGAAAGAGCTAACAATGAATAAGATTTCTTAATAGAATTCGACCGTAGTAATAAATGTAATTAAAACCAGTGGGACTGCTTTCCCCCTAGAATTTCCTGTATTTTTGTATAATATGGCGTGTTTCTTGCTTCGCGCCGCATAGCAATGAGAAACGGGTATGCATTTTGGATCTTTACCCTTTAACCGATTGAGTCTAAAATTTGCCATTAATCTACTACTTTGATGTGAAGACCACATACCAAATTTCACTTATCTAGAGCATTGCGTTTTTGAGTTATCGTTCTCGCATTACACAGAACCGACAGACAGCGTGCGCTTGGACAGATTTGATCTAAAATTTGACACTGATCTACAGTTTGATGTCAGGATCGCATACTGAAATTCATTCCTGTGGCTTGTTGCGTTTGTCAGTTATCACTTTCTCATCACATGAGTCAACCAACCGACAGACAGTCAATCAGCGGACGGATTCGGTCCGAAGTTTGATACAGGTCTGCAATTCTAACCAAAAAATACCAAATTTCATCGATCTAGCTCATTGAGATTTTGAGTTACTGTGCCTTCATGCAGACTTCTTTTTGACGATTTCGCACAAAATTTGAAGGAAATATACTATTTTGCGTGAAAAGCACGCACCTAAATTCATTTGTTCTATCTCGTTCCATTTTTGAGTTATCGCATTGAGATAAATATATATATATATATACACTCATGTCCATAAATTAAGGGTAATTCAGAATCACACAGAAATTGAACTCTAAAATAAAAATTTCACCTATAGAATTATCACACACATCTTGAAGAAGAATATGCAAATTACAGGAAACCACCAGATGGCGCGGATAGTACGTCACAATGACGAGAGTGTAAGAGAGGGGTATATAAGGAATGGTGGCAAAGAAGTAAAATTATTCACAAGCGCTTTAAAAGCCTTTCAGTGCAATAACCGCATAGTTATGGCACAAAGGAAGCATTTGGATGATTTTTTACGTGGTAGAATTATCGGACGACTGGAATGTGGACGTACCCAGCTGGAAGTATCCGAGGAACTCCAAGATAATGGTAATGTGAGTAGATGTTACAGCACAGGTCGCCCCCGAGTTACAACGCCGAATGAGGACCGGTATTTGGCAGTTACTGCCAAAAGAAACAGACGGAGCACAGCATCAGACCTGTCTCGTCAGCTCTCTTCAGCTACCGGTACGACAGTTTCAAGGCAGACCGTGTACAGACGCTTAGGGCACATTGGTCTATATGCTCGTAGGCCTGTCAGATGTGTTCCACTTACCGCAACTCACTGTCGCCTGCGATTAGCCTGGAGTAGAGAGCATGCATTGTGGACACCGCAACAGTGGTCTTGTGTGATGTTTTCCGACGAGTCCAGGTTTAGTTTGCAGTCTGATTCTCGCCGGACTTTCATATGGAGAGCGCCAGGTACCCGTTACCACCAAGAGAACACCATTGAACGACACCGTTACGGTGGTGCAGGATGGCTCGTTTGGCGAGGAATTATTCTTGGTTCCAGAACTGACCTGCATGTTCAGAGTGTAACGATGACAGGCCACATCTATCGAGATGTCATTCTGGAACAACATGTACGTTTTTTTCGGGGCGCCATGGGTGCTGAATTTCTGTTTATGGATGACAACGCCCGTCCTCACCGTGCAAACATTGTAGACGAATGCCTTCAATCGGAGGATATCACCCGTATGGATTGGCCAGCATACTCACCGGACTTGAATCCAATAGAGCATGTGTGGGATATGCTTGGCCGACGAATTGCAGCCCGTCAACCCCCTCCCACCTGTCTACCGGAACTTCGGAGGGCATTGCTTGATGAGTGGTGTAATATTCCCCAAGATCAGATTGATAATTTGATACTCAGAATGCCTAGGCGTTGTAAGGCCTGTATTGCATCGTCCGGGAGACATACTCCGTATTAACCATCATACTAACCATGTTATACTGTTTTTTGTAAATAGGTTCTTTTTTGAAATTTGCTTCAAGGAGTAAAAATCGCAATTTTTATTAATTATATCAAACATATAGCATCTGTTTTGCTCTTTACCTTTTGTTTAATAAATAGACTTTAGAAATAAGTCAAATTTGTTTTGCTTCTGTCTCTTTCTTTGCCTGAACTTCATTATCCTTAATTTTTGGACATGAGTGTGTATATATATAATCCGAAAACACGGATTTTTTAGTTTGGGCAAGGTCTAAAACGAGAAGATTTATCAAAATCTGCGAGTCAAATTTTTCGACGATTACAATTCCTTCTCTTTCTATACTTAGCACACACGAAAGAATAAATGTTACGAATGAAAAATATATTACTGAAACAAGAAACAAATAGAAATTGCTAAATTGACATCACGCCTACTTCTCAGAGAGTAAATAATTTGTTATTTTTCCAGTGCACTATGATAGCACGATAGGTATTTTTCTCTCGGCCCTCAGATTCTTCCAGCAAATTAATGGCAGTTATATGCTTTTACATCACGTTTTTATTGTGCTTACGAGTTAAAAACACATTAATTTATTAGAATTGTGCTATGAATATGTATCTGTTGAGTAAGAAGAATTTTGTATTATAATGTATTAAGATATTCATAAACTCATATATTAAAATGTTTGGAGTTTGAAAAGTATTTTTCACATATTTTGCTATACAAAATTTGAGATACAGTGATTGCTTCACATATTTCACAAAGCATTATTTTGAAGATATTTTTCGGTCTTAAGTTCTTAGAAATTTTTCTAAGTAAAAAAATTTCACTGTGAAACTATATACTTATATTTATATATATAGATTAACCATTTTAAAATCATATTTCAACTAATTATAAAAGTGAATATTTGTGTATCTGTCTATCTTTTGGCTCTCTATAGGGGAGATCGTTGGACCTGGAACTACTTAATTTGGCACATAAGGGGAATGCGGGGAAAATTATTTTATAAACGGTATTAATTAGTATTAATACGCTATATTTATACATTTGTTAATCTAATACAGGATTTCAGTCGAGTTTTGGTCATAAATGACATAATAAAATACTTGTTACACTTTTTTCCTAAAAATGTATTTGTATCGATCTATCCCATACTCATTGATACGCGCTTGGGGCACATTGATTCTTTCACAGAAATATCGAAAATACTGATAATTAATAGGTGTGAGATCAAAACAAAATTTGTTTTATCAATAAAGTTTGTATTTCAAATCAAATTTTAAAAATTTAACAAAGTAACAAACTTTTATTTTATTCAAAATTCATTATTTTTAACGAGACTGGAAAAATGAAACAATAATTCCTCAGAAAATAATTTATTTCTACAAATAATCTGTATTAAAAGAGACCAGAGATGTCCGTAACGCGGGGCGGAGTTAAAAATAACCACGCCGCTTTGACGTGCGTGGTTATCGAACGAGAAAATCGGATAATTGTATTAGAATACTACCCTAGTACCACACCATATTGTTCAATATAGTAAAATTTGAAAATTCAATATTGTATAATATTGTGTTACAATATTGAAACAGTGTAAAATGTAAGACTTTTCCTATATTGTTCAATATTGGGTTTCAGTATTGATAAATATTGAGCAATATTATACAATATAGTTCAACCTAGTTTTAATAATGTACTAATTATTTTCCCAAAATTATAAATACTCCTAATAATAAACCTAATTACTTATTTTTTTAAAAAAATTATATAGAATTTTTTTTCCTTCCATACCGACATTCTATTTCATTCTGCAATCGACGTTTGTTACGCACACGAGCCTGGGATTCGAACCCCGGACAGCTTGGTTATCTAATATGCTGCTTGTCCTCAGAAAATAATTTATTTCTACAAATAATCTATAATAAAAAAAGCTCAGATATGTCCGTAACGCGGGGCGGAGTTAAAAATAACCACGCCGCTTTGGTATGCGTCGCATCCCAGACCTTAAGACTGATTGATTTGTTCACAAAGCCACTGAGACCCTAATTAACTTTTTATAATTTTGAGTTGAAAATATAATTTGAAGTCAAAGAGAGAGTGATTTTCGCTAGAAACTACGTTTTGCTAGTGCAATAAATTATGAAATTAGGGTAGAAAAGTAATTACTTTTAAAAATATGGGACACAAAAATTTATTATTTTTCAACAAACATTGACTGCGTTTAGGGTTTAATTTTGTTTATGAACGTTAAAATTTCAACATTAAAAAAAGGAGATGTATAGTTTTCTTTAAGTGCGAGTTCTATATTTAATGAAAATTGCGATGGAGAATTTTTCAAAGGTAATTTTTTTTACAAAAATACCTAGTTAATTTTTTCAAATTATCAATGATTTTTATTGAATTAATAAAAAGAAGGACTGTCTTGGAGATTTTATTAGAAATCGGACGTCTTTTAAAACAAAGACAAAGAATCAATACCAGGTATATACAAACGTATCCAAGTCGTATGGTCACTTCAAGTAAAAAATCCTGAATAATAAAACACTGTGTTATATTGTTAAAGGCAGAATTTACAATATTGTAATCACTACATTTATTAACTCTGTTAAAAGTAGAATTTACAACATTGTCAGCACTACATTGATCAACGTTGTTAAACGTAGAATTTTCAATATTTTCACTACTACATTGATCAACGTTGTGGGAATATGGAATTTGCAACATTGTTTACACAGTGTTGTACAGTATTCAGCTTTTTAATGAAAAATTGTCCCATTCCTAATATTTTTATTACAAAATTTTACGTTCACAAAACTTTAAAAAATTTAGATACAGTCTTTGTTATTTCTAGGTATTCACAATATTGTTCAATATTCCCAAAATATTTTACAATATTGTTGTGCTACTAGGGTAGCCTTCGGCGACCAGCTTGTTCGCCGGGAATATAAATTCAATTGAATCTCTTACGTATAATTTGATATTCAAGGTCCCTTAACATAGAAATTTGAAATTTCAAATTGTGATAGACACTTAACCCATGTTCTTTCAGTAGCCTTGTGCCTGTTCTGTCCGTTGTCTGCATGGCTGTCCCTAATGGAGTCAATAAACAGTCTGTGTCATGAAGCATCGCCATGTCGGCATCAACTTCACTCTCCTATTCCTCTCACAAAATATGCATTTGATTTTAACTTTAAAATGGCGTGGCACATTTTACTTTCAGCCGCATGTTAGCTGGATGAAAATACTCTGATTAAAACATAGCATTAAACATTAAGATATTACCTTAGTTTTCAACAATGCTAGAGAAACATGCAAAAAAATGTTTGTTAAAACAATGAAAATGGTTTGAGTTGCCTTGCAACAATGAAAAGTATTGTTGTAAATTATACCAAAAATATTTTTAAAAATTTATTAAAATAAGAGAAAAAATCGTACTGCAACTTAATTGATATTAAAAAGGTAATTTTATGCACTTTCAGATGGTGTAAAAATAAGTTTTGCTCTGTAATATTTTGAGAAGTTATTAAGAAGAAACGCCAAAATGTTGCTTAATTTTTAATCAATTAAAATTCTAATTATTTTTTTAAGAAAAGGGCTCAGAGGTGCCCATTCCCACCCTCCAAAGTTTGTTTATGCCAAAGTACGTAGCTCTAGGTCCATCGGAGTGCCCTGTAGAGCGCCAATACACACACTTTTTCCTTTATTATTAGTAGAGATTTGGTAATGCAATTTTTTTCTGATAGTGGATTTGTATTATTTTTACTCGAACAAATTAAAGTAATCGTGGAAAGTAAAGTTATCAACAAAGCAAAAGTTAGTGCCAGTTGATTCATTAGTCCTGTTTTTCATTTTTTTTTATTTCATAAGCACCGATGTGCATGTGATTTTGTATTACATCTTTCGTGAGTAATCAGTGACATTCAGTTCTGAGATATGGTTGACGAGCTAAGATCCAATCTTAGACAATCACAGATCTTCTAGTAAAGGAGAATGTGCGTGTGTGTGTAAAAATACTTTGGAGGTAGGGAATGTGTACTTGGAAGTAGTTTTTTAAAATTTTAATTAATTAAAAATTAAGGGAAATTTTCGATTTCTTCCTTGATAACTTACGAAAATAATATACCAAAAAAAAATTTTTACACCATCTGAAAATTCAAATAAATTATATTTTCGTTTATATAAATTAAGTTGCCGTACAATTTTTTCTCCAATTTTTAAAAATTCGTAAAAAATATTTAAAAGTTAATTTACAGCAATACTTTTCATTTTTGCAATGAAATTCAAAACGTTTTCATGGCTTAAACAAATACTTAATTACGTGTTTCTCTTATATAGTTCGTTTTTGCGTTTTTCCCATTTCTGTAGACGCTGTTGCAAAGTAGTTGTTGTTAAGGCACATAGATGCACACAAAAGACGCGTATCAATGTGCCATGGAGTCAATTGCATGAATCTGCCCCAAGAAGCCATTTTACTTAAAACAAGTGGTCACGCAAAAACAACGATAAACAACCACAAAACTTAATGAAGTTCAGAAAAATAAATGTTTTCTCCTACCTTTGGAGAACAATCTCTGACAGGAAGCCGTAACTAGTTGAAGAAATCACACAGCACATGCTTACAGTGAAAATCACTTAGACGAGAAGATTATCAGTATTATTCATTTGTATATAAATTAACTTCTCTTTTAACTACATATGGACTAAAAATATACTCTGTGCTAAGAGGCACAGTGTCATATATATGAGGGAATGTGAACATCTTGAGCCATTCCAATCATCAAAATTTTTGGACTGTATCAATGTTCCCGCGTATCAATCTACCCCAACTCTCCCTATGTACTTTGGGCTGAGGCAACGTGTACCTCGAGTTTCACATTTAAATAATTTAATTCTAAGCAAAATTTTATGAGTTTCCGAGATAATTTCCGAAAATATTATTGCACAAGAATAATTTTTACGGTTTTTAACATTAAAAAATTTTTTCAATGATGCTATTTTAAATGTGAAATTCTTTCCTTAATTTTTACAATTTTTTAAATACGATTGGCAACAGTATTCTTTCTTGTTCTAATGAAAGCCAATTTTACAAATCATCAAATATTTAAATCATTTATTTTCTCTCTGTTAAATAAGGGATATAAAATATATACCCAGTTTTTGCATACTGACTTGAAAACAAATTATTTTTTAAAGATTATTTCTTAATTATAGTTTGTAGGATTGTCTTCTTTTGTTTTAATGAAAGACGCTTCATTGTCATTGCTTAACAAATTATTTGAGCCTAATTATTTTTCCCACTATCTGAAATTAAATAAATTACCAAACTTGCGTCGATTTAGATTTTTTTTTCATTAAATGAATGGCAGTTTTAAAAATCTGTTTTTTCATAAATTTTGATAGAATCATCATTTATCTTCGTTCCCAAACCCTTCTATATTCCTACTGCAAGACTGTCTTCCTAGAGATTATAATTTTAATTTTTGTGCTATAATATATAACCTAAAATATATATTTTATAATTAGTTAAATAATGTGTTATTATGTAGTTTAAATTAGAATTATGCCTGATCAATATATACAGGGTGTCCAACAAAGGACTCCCTCATTTTAAAATTAAATAACACGGCAACGGAGATCGATAGAAGAACGAAACCAGTGATATGCTTAGTCTGAAAGCCGTAAAAATCGGATACAAAAGTTTCAAAATTAGTTATAAATGTTGCCGACAGGTGGCGCTGTACGTTGTAATCACAGTTCAGATTTCGAGAAGAAAGCTATAAACTGTCATTTGCAAGTAATCGTTGCAATCACATCACAATCGATTCAAATTAGGCATTTTTCGTGCTTGCCAAGGACAGTTTATAGATTTCTTATCGGATTCTGAATAGCTATTACAACCTGCAGCGCCACCTGTCGGCAACATTTATAACTAATTTTGAAACTTTTGTATCAGATTTTTACGGCTTTCAGACTAAGCATATCACTGGTTTCGTTCTTCTATCGATCTCCGTTGCCGAGTTATTTAATTTTAAAATGAGGGAGTCCTTTGTTGGACACCCTGTATATATATAATCAAATCTTCAATATCTAGACTATTATATATATATATATATATATATATATATAATAGTATATTGAAGATTTGATTAATGCCCTAGTAAAAATACATAAAGATTTTGGTCTTAAAAAGATATAGGCATTAATAAATATAAAAGTCTTATTAATCTTGTACTAAAAGAAAATTATATATTTTTGATAATAAGATTTACCATCAAATTAAATGATTACCTCAAGGAGGTCCAGCTAGCAATAGTTTAGTAAATATATACCTACACTACTATGAGAAAGATTTAATTAATAATAGCTCTAGTATATTATTTCGTTATATAGATGATTTGATATTATTTAATAAAGAAATATACCTTAAGCCACAAATTAACTTCTATCCTGACTATTTAAAATTAATAAAAACTAATGACAATGAATTAGCTGCAGAATTTCTAGGTTTAGATATAAAAAATACAGATAGTAAAATAGTAACAGATATCTTTGATAAAAGAACTGCATTTAATTTTCAAATTAATAAATTTCCTTCTTGGTATAGTAATCTTAGCATTTCAGTCTTCAAGAATTAAGTAAAAAATTATATAATTAGAAATAATAATTTGGTAATAGACAATGATAATAGAATTAAGAACATAAATTTTTTTTATAATTCTGGATTGGTATTTGGAATGCCAAAAAACTTTTAAGAGTTTATATAGTTAAGAAATATTTAGGCCACTTAGAATAAAGCATTAATTTTGGTATTTAAAAGAATATTTATAATTCTTGGCTTATAGGTACGTATTTTTTATTATATTACTTATATTGTGTAATTTCTTTCAGAAATGTTCATTGATTTATAAAAATTTAGATTATTAATTGATTACATAATTTAACAGGTTTTGAGATTTTTGATATACAAATCATACTAATTCTTTAATATTAAAATAATATAGATATTAAAGATATGGTGAAAAATTTATTACAGATATAAAAAATATAAAGCATTACTAGAAGTTATATTAAAAGAAAATTATATTAGCTTTGACAGTAAATTTTACCAACAAATTAAAGGACTTCCACAAGGTAGACCAGCAAGTAATGCTCTAGCTAATTTATATTTACACTATTATGAAAAAGAAAATATTTACAATAATTCTTATACCATGTATAGGTATATTGATGATTTATTAATATATTCAGCTGTAGAAGACTACACACAATGTATTGTCTTTAATCCATAGTATTTGATATTAATAAAAAGTAATGAAGGTTTTTCTTCTGCAAATTTTCTAGATCTTGAAATTCAAATAGATGATCAGAAATTAAGCACTGAGATTTATGGTAAAAGAAACACTTTTCAGTTCGATATAAACAAGCTACCTTTTAGGAATAGCAACATCAGTCGTCAAATTTATAGAAATATCGTCTTAAATTATATTCATAAAAGCATTATTTTACTCACAGACAGAAGTAAACAGCTGTCATATATTGATACATTTATTGAAAATGCTATGAGATATGGGCATCCTATAAATTTCATGTATGCTTATGTTAATAAGAAATATTTAACACCATTAAATTAATAGTCTTTTAGATTTATTTTTGATGTGATCAAATATATTGAAATTCGCAAAGATGTTAGTATTTCACTTCATATGTAGATGGCGCCACTAGATTAAGAATAAGATTGCATCATATATTCATTTTTATTTTTATGTACATTTCCAAAATAATATCCCAAATAGCAATTTTAGTTTGCAGCAAACTTGCACTGCAAATCTGCAAGCTTGCAGCAAGTTTGAGACGACAAGAGTGTAAGTGTGAAACAAGTTTGCAGCATGTTAACGCAAGCTTCGAAGGCAACATGGGACGAACTTGCAGCAAGCTCGCATTGCAAACTCATTGCAAATTATAGCAAAAAGAGAGTACGAACAAAACCCGGGATAAAACTCGCGATCAACCGGTTCCGAAGCAGACGCGCTAACCATTCGGCCAGTTAAACTCTGACAGGAGAAGATAGATTTCGCTAATACATCGTTCGATTAGATTCGTATACGATTTATTTTAAACTATTTTCTTAATTTCATTAATCTTTTGAGTTCAGAAGATGATTTGAAGTCAAAGAGAGAGCGATTTTCGCAAATAACTACGTTTTGCTAGTAGAATAAATTATGAAATTAGAGTTCAAAAGTAATTTCTTTAAAATGGGACAAAATGTATAAGTTATTATTTTTCAACAAACATTAACTGTTTTATCTGTTTAATTTTGTTTATAAACTTTAAAATTTCAACATGAAGAAAAATGCGATATAGTTTTCTTTAAAGTGCGAGTGTTATATTTAGTAAAAAGATGGAAAATGTTTCAAATTTTTTTTTATAAAGAAGTTAGTTTTTTTACAAATTATCATTGATTTATTGAATTAATAAAAAGAAGGACAGTCTAGGAGATGCTATTAAAAATCGGATGTTTTTTTAAAACAGAGACAAAGATAATTATCTCTTTGTGCTATCTTTGCATCAACCTTGTTTTTCAAACTTGCAGCAAATTTGTATTGCAAGCAGATGGCACTAGTTGTCACGGCGAACTTGATACAAGTTCGCTTCAAGCTTGACGCGTCAAATTTGCGATGACAAGGTAATATCAAGTCAAAATCAAACTTGCTGCAAACTTACGTGCTATCTGGGATATATTATTGTAAAAGGTTAAATTTATAGTTAATTTTTAATGATGCTTATTATAGTATTAATAGCCTAATTTAGAAATAATATTTTCACTTTAAATGCGGAACTATCTTTAGGATAACGCTCAAGTCGTAACAATAATTAAGACTATTGAACTGGTATGCTTTAAGTTATATTTTCTCGTTTCTAATCTTGAAAGATTTTGGAGATTTATTCTCCTATTTTTTTGTTTTTCTAATAATTGGCTTTCGCAGAGGGTTGGCGCCACAAATCTAGATTAATGCGACAAAATCGATTCCGAAGATCGATTGGCATTTGATTGTTGGAATTCCAATTCTGGGTTGTCTTTTTCATAGTAGTAATAGTATATAATCAAACTATCTTTTGTATTTCATGTGTATGATTATTGATAAGGTAACTTTATTTTAATTTTAATTTTTAGATTAATATAGGTATATATTGAAAATATAACAAATGTTTTGATTATTTGAAATGTTTAACTATACATATATATTATTCACTAATTGTCATATTTTTTCATAGTCATCCTGCATCACAAATTTTAACAGCTGAATGCAAGCGTCCAAACCGTTAACTTTCTTAGATTGAAAAAATACAGCATATTTTCATCTTGTTTATGAATCAAATTTTAGTTCAAATTCTAATAAATTTCCTGTGGACTTTTTTTGTATTTCCCAATTCATTTATTGGTTTTTTGTAGCAATTAGGATTTCAGCTTACCAAATATTAAATAAGTTGTAAGTATTAAAATTTGCTGACTTAACTAAATTAATACTATCAGTATAATGGATGAAACAGATGCTCACAGGTATAATTTGTCGGTATCTATATTTTGCGAAAATAAAAACCAATTTCTTCCCGAACTCCTATATCAAAGACAGCGAATAAAAGAAAATAAATACAGAGCTATCTACATATAGTGCCATGGGGTTTGGGGAAAATCTTGAAAATTTGGAATAACATTTGCTTCATTTGCAGAAAAAGTTTAATGAAAACGTTATGTAATAATCATTAAAGGAATATTTACTTTTTCTTTGGAGTTACATAACTTTACTTCAAAAAGTTTAATCGCTTTGCTCCAAAGAATGATCCTGATATGCTGTTTCTATACTTATAGTTGTAACAATTTAGATACAGTGTACGTTGTTTGAATGCATAAAGTAAGGAAGCATTAAAGATATTCTGAATACGATTAGTTTTAAATAGAGGGTTTTAACCTTACAAAAAACTTAAAAGCTCCGTCTAATATAATGAAAGGATGAAAAAAAGCTTTCTACTGGATAGGATTTTCAGAGAAAACTCATTAAAATAATGAGCTTTTGTGTGATTACATCACTGAGTTCATATATTCAACGAATTAACGATGTATTTAATGCATTGTTTAATGTTTCCAATTTTTAATCCGTTAATAATTAAAAGATACTCTCAGAAAAAATATTGTTTTCGTCATAATGCGTATAATTTAATAAAGCAACAGATTGGAAACACTCTTAAAAAAAGAAATAAACTCCATTTGTTTTCGAGCTAAACATTTATAGGAAGCATTGATCAGAAAAAATGCTTCGACGTAAAAAATAAGTAGTTTTATGCGTTAAATATTAAGCATTTTTGAATCATGACGATTAAAAAAAATGGTTTAATATTCACCTTAGAATTTTTCTCAACGCTGCTTGAATAATCAAAAGTTTGTCAGCATTTATAAAAAAGGATGTAAACTTTTCATCCATGCAACAAATAGGAAGTCATTAAAAAATGGAAAAAGTTAAAGCACTGGATTATTTTCTTTTAAAATGGCTGTTTTGAATACATTTTCAGATATAAGAGTTCTAGGAGTCAAGATTTCTTCCTTATTGCTTTTTCCAACAGTCTTAGTTTGCATAAGATACTTTTAATATATACCATAAGGTGTACTCAAATGAAAAGGAACCTGTTTCCGTAGCGGCATTATGTCTATAGCGTGGGTTAATGTGTTTGCCAATAGAGCATGGAATTGTGGCATACCAGCACCCACTTTTAAGAAATGATCAGTCTTGCCAGCTAGCAAAGTGATGCTCAGTGTCTTTTTCCACAAAATAATTTGCATATTCAAATTGCTTGTTGAGTTGAATGGAACAAAATTTGCAATACAGCGCCGAAAGACTTTAAGTAGAATTTAATTATTAAAGATTTACAAATAGAAATAGTTGAAAATGTTTGATAGATGAATATTTATAATACGAAAATAAATGTTGTTAATTACCGAATTGTTGAGAAAGTTTGAGAGGCATTTTATTTCAGTATGCATCAACACAGACGATCCCATCCATTAACGTAAAATGTGATTTAAACATACAGGCCCACAAACTTAAATATGCTTAACGCTTAATTTTACCATAAATAAACATAAAACGCAATATAAAACTACAAGTTATGAATTTTTAATATGCACAACGCATCATTTTACCATATATAAACAGAAAATGTTACATCAATTGACAAAAAACACAAATATTCAAAACGCATGATTTTACTAATGTGTTAATATAATGTATTATTTCTTATTTTGGAATATAATTTTATTTAGAATTTTAAGATCATTGTTTTCTTCCCTTTATTTTATCTCACTAACCTCTCAAGTTAAGAACCTTTGCTCTAATCCATTGATATTTATAGGAGTAGAGAAGAAAATTATAAGCAAATTAAAGATTTTAGCAAAAATACACAAAAGCAAGCTAGGAACAACGGCATTTCTGGGAAGCCACCTGTTAATCTTAGATTTTAAAAGCAATTCGTTTTTGGTAAAAAAAGTATTATTTTGGCGACAAACAGAAGAATACAAAAAAGTAGAGAACAATGCATCGGTAGATCTTTCCGATTGCAAGGCATTATCTAGTGATATCTAAGAGAACATTTCCTTGTGATATAATAGCGTGCAGTTCACACGTCCAGATACTAATGTGTCCGTTGTCGTTTTTCTTCCTTATACCCACTCAAAGAAGCAGCCGTTAATGTACTTGGGAAGAATGATCGTGTCCTATATATTTATCTTAGTTAGAGCAAAACTTAATCATGGTCCTGCATTTTTTTACAGAAAGTGATGTCTTAGATGAATAGAAAGAAAAAAATAATGTGCAATGTCGAAAGATTTTGCTGATTTTTAAAGAATTTATGTGTTTTATTGAATAAGATATTGTATTATTCATCTGTCTCTTATTTTAAGAAACTGGGAACAGTTAGCAGTAAAAAAATACTTGGTTTAACTCATCATTGACATTAATTTATAACAACAAATTTTCAGAAATTAAATTGTTTAAAAATAGTCGAAAAATGATTTTAGTATGTTAAGTTTTGAAGTTATAATATTTTCCTTCAGCATCTTTTTAAAATTTTATAAATACAAATCAACTTAGGAAAGGATAAATCTGATAATAAAAAAAACCGAATGCGTATCCGCGCCTATATGACTGTTACTGTGCAAGAGCAAGGAATGTGCACCTAGGAGTGTTTTTTTGAAAGTTTAAATAGATATTTAATGAATTAAATTTAATTGAAATTAAGGCGTTTCCTGTGATAATTTACTGAAATACAATCACACGAAAATTATCTTTGCACCATTTTGAAATCATAAATATTATCTTTTTAAATATGTCAATTTAATTCTCGAGAAATTTCCCCCTTAATTTCTGCAATTTATTAAAAATAGCTTTTATGCATAATTTACAAAAATACTTTTGATTATTGCAATAAAATTCAAACCGTTTTCATTGTTTCTACAAATATTTAATCGTATGTTTTTCTTCAATTGCTAAAAGCTAAGATTGAAAATTCTAATATTCTTTTTTGATATTCTTTGGCACCGTCGCAATGGAGTTTTACTTCCTTATTTTCTTTCATTGAATCTTTTGTGGAATCTATAAACCAATCAGTCAAAGCTATCAAGTACATTATATCTTGGATGCTGAAATCGCTATTCCTTAATTTAGCAGATGCGTTAAATTTATTTGCTTGATACTTTGTAAAAGGTTTTGGAAGCTGAAACATTTTAATTTAAAAACAATAAGGACGCATATAGTTGCAATATGCAAAGGAAAAGAAAATAAAATGTTTTATTATGACTGATATAATTCAAAATTACCTCTGATAAACATTGGAATAAGGCCAATATCAATCCAATTGAAAAGAAGAAGGAAACATAAATTGCTCTGGAGCTAGATACTGAAGAAAGTGGATGAAAACACTTAAAAAATCCTGAAATAAATTGAAGTCAGCTAATATCAATGATTCTAATATATAGTGCGCTGCGTCAATAAGGGTAAAAATAACTTCCTAAAATAGTTCCGAGAGCTGGGAGAGATTTGAACAGGAAAAAGAAATCTAGTTTGCTGTGCTTGAAACTTAACGAAAACAAAATTTGTCGTTGTTATAAAAGAGCGAATGTAGGGCGGAATAATAAATAACAATCAAGTATTTTCTAAGAATCATTCGTCATATGCAAATAAAATACATATGCTGAACGACTATAAATTCTCTCAAGAAAAATAACCCTTTAATCGATATTACCGTAGTAGTTATTGAATGATAATTGATGTGTTTGTGACGTATTTCCGAAATAATACATCATTTCTGAGCGTTACTAAGAAAATCATTATTTCTTAACGCGTAATGCAACCCACTAGATATACTGATTAATTAATTTTCAACCGCTCTATTTTCAAATTTCCTTGTTCTAATTTTTATGCAATTCAATATAATTAGAAAGCATAAGTATTAGGGTGGGTCGAAAAAAATCAATTTTTCGAGTATCGAATTCTATTAGGGCGCAAAAGTTGTGCATTACCATGCTAATCAACGGAAAAATATGGAAAAGAATTATACTTTTAATCTTCAGCTCGCGCAAAGAGCCTAAAATTTGGAAAAAATGACAAAAAACAACAAAATTTTAAAAAATTGTCAAAAAGAAAATCTGTTTTTCGAATTTTGAATTCTAATAGGGCGCGAAAGTTTTGATTTACCATACTAATCAACGGAAAAATATGGAAAAAAATTAAACTTTTAATCTTCAGTTCGCACAAAGAGACAAATTTTGGAAAAAATGAAAAAAATAACTTTACGCTAAAATTTTACAGGCTACAGATTTTGGTTTCTAATAGCGTCTAAGAACTTCATTTTAGTTGCCTGATGACAAAAAAAAATATATATTTAAAAACCATGCTCTACATTCTGAGTTCTCGAAAAAGGCCCAAAGTTTTAGAGTTTAGGTGAAAAAAGGAGGTTTTTACAGTTTAACAAATAAATTCATTGTGGTATTTTAAATTATAAAATGCAGTCTTTCTAGTTTAGGTCCGTATTTGACCGACGGATATCTTTTAATGGCAAACCAGACAGGAGTCTATGTCTTCATAATGTAGTTAACAAGCATTTTGAGTTCGCTTGTAATGCTTGCTTGGGAGATGAACTAGCGTAAGACCCGGTTTGCACATATCAGCCATCGGGAGTGACGGAGAGGTCCAGGTTCTCTTACGGCCAAATCTAGTGCGCATTTTCCTGTCCGGATTGCTCTGAAAATATCCAGAAGGTACTGTTGATTTTTACTAACATCAGTTTTATTGATATTGATTTCATCTAACTTTATTATCTTTAAATTTATAAAAGGCATTTTCTCACAATTAGTCATTTTTTCCCCTATTTTCCCAGAAAATGACGCTGGTCCCGTCGTCTCTCCATGCAAATATTAAAATAAATGTGTGAATGGTAGCTCGTTCCATTGAAGTAAGCATATGAGCCAATGCAGCAGGAGCTGAAGTTTAAGCTCTATGTTGCGGAAAACACCATTCTTCCATCCTGTGTTTGTTGCTGTACCATCACAACCAATTGCTTCCAGTTCATTAATGTCAACAACATTATCTGCCAAGTACTTAAAAATGCACTTGGCTATATCACTACCGGTTCCACTTGCTGGTGTGACGTAACCGACATATTGCCCACCAGGTTCACGAATCGCGCTAATGTGAGCTAAAGCGAGTGGCTAGTGATCGATAAAAGCAAGATATGGAGAGAGAAACAGAAGACACGACAAGCTATAGGACAAACTATGGATTAGCTAATAATAACAAAAGGAATGCCTTTTGATGGTAGAAAAAATAATGCTACCTCTCAAGAAGAAATAGGAGCTAAAATATACCGAAGAATAAGGAAAGAAGAACCCATTAGCTTGATTCGTGAACCTGGTGGGCAATATGTAGGTCACGTCACATCAGCAAGTGAAACCGGTAGTGATATAGCCAAATGCATTCTTAAGTACCTGAAAGATAATGATGTTGACATTAATGAACGGGAAACAATTGGTTGTGATGGTACAGCAACAAACATGGGATGGAAAAATGTTGCTATTCGCAACATAAAGGTTAAAATTCAGCGCCCACTACAGTGGTTCATATGCTTACTTCTCAATGAGCTACCATTCAAACATTTATTTGAATATTTGGACGGAGAGACGACAGCACCAGAGTCATTTTCTGGAAAAAAAAGGCAAAGAAACTGACTAATTGTGAGAAATTACCCACTATAAATTTCGATGTAATTGAGTTAGATAAAATAAATAAAATTGATCTTAATAAAGATCAACAGTAGCTTCTGGATATTTTCTGAGCAATCCAGACAGGACAATGCGCTCCAAATCTAGCCGTAAGAGATCCTGGACCTCTCAGTCACTTCCGATGGCTGATATGTGGAAACAGGGTCTTACGCTAGTTCATTTCCCAAGCAAGCCCTATAAACGAACTCGAAATACTTGTTAACTACATTATGAAGACATATGCTTCTGTGTCTGGTTTGCCATTAAAATATATCCGTCCGTCAAATACGGTCCTAAACATAGAAAGACTGCATTTTATTATTTAAAATACCGCAATGAATTTATTTGTTAAACTGTAAAAACCTCCATTTTTCATCTGAACTCTAAAACTTTGGGCCTTTTGCATGAACTCAGAATATAGTGCATGGTTTTTAAATATAATTTTTCTGTCATCAGGCAACTAAAATGAAATTCTTAGACGCTATTAGAAACCAAAATCTGCAGCCAGTAAAATTTTAGCGTTGAGTTAAATATTGTTGTTTTTGTCATTTTTTGCGCCCTGTTAGAATTCGATACTCGAAACATGGATTTTTCTTCCCACCTATCCTAATAAGTACATACACTTAAGATCTGATAATCATATAGATGAAATTTTACACACTGAAATAAATTTAAAAATAATTTCTGCGTCATTATATACAATAAAAGTTAAGATTTCTGTTTTATTATATACCCAATTATACAACATAGAAAAGTACACAGAAAAGTGACTAGTAAAAAGTTTTTTAAAATAGGAATGAAATCTATTGTAAAATAGCACCCTCAGAAATCAACTGTTGCACTTTTATTTATCGGAACATATTCTTAACTAAAAATATTTATTAAATTTAAATCAAGTTAATTTGGGTAAAATTCAGAAAGATTCAAATTCTCTTATTAAACCCAAACTGTTATGTACAGAATATAATGCACTTAAATACAAAACAGAAAAGAAATATTCTTTGGCTCAAATTAAATAACTATAAACAGGGTAAGGATTCAACAAACAAATACTTAAAACTAAATGTTTTTAAATTTTCAATTCATACTCCTTATTGTGGATTTATCCGCATTAAGTGCTTTAACCCTTTAATCTTATCTGTGCAACCAATGAAAAAAAGTTGCATAATGTTTTTTTCAAAAATTCTAATTAAATTAGAAAAAAACTAATTGGGAAGAGATCAAAGCATTAATGTTACATTAGGGATCGATAAAATAAACAAAAGAATCAAATCAAAACAAAGTGCTCCGAAAAAAGAAAAAAAATTGCGTATAAAGAGTATTAAAATACTTTTAAATCGTCTAGCAAAAACAAAAAGAGCATTCCTTTTATTATCCCATAATTTGTAGCGGAAGGAAAGAAGGAATAAGTTTCATTTCTCATATGAAATAACTTCATTAAGAAAAACTCGATTTTATACTTCGCAAATGCACAATTTGTGCTGAGGCAATTTTAAGTTGTTGATAACTGATTATAGAATATAGGAAAACTGTAGAATTTTATTCATTAAGTTTAACCAGCATTGGTTCTGAAAAAATTCATAAATCTAAAAATGCACTCACTAGTTTCACTTTCATTAGGCAGGTTTTTGTTTTGCTGCTTAAGCTGCATAAAAATGAAAATCAGGCACCTCGGTTCCTGAGAGTGCTGGAGACTCCAAGTCAATTAGACCGTTCTTAATGGCGGATGTTGCTAATCTTTCGTTACTTTTTGTTCACGAATGGATGACTGCTTATGAACAGTGTGAAATAATAGGAGGTGAAATATCAATGTTAGCAATGATAAGAAGGAGATTGATGATGAGGCAAATGAAGTTAGTAATATTAAAATGACTCATAAGATGACATGATATATTATCTAGAAAACATCGATCTGCAGGGAAGCAACTCATTATCACAACCTTTTCCTCCCACTCTCTCCACTTTTCAGCGCCGCGGTGGCCTAGTGGTATGGTCTCGGCCTTAGGGCCGTCGGGCTCCAGGCTCGAAGCCCGAACCCATTGCAGATACGCCGTGTATGTGAGCCTGCCGCGAGCCAAGTCATAAGCAAAGGGCAAAAGGAGGTGCGGAAGCTTGGAGAGGAGGGTGCCATCCCAGGCGCCATCCCCATCATCTGACATCGGTTCAAAATTACGAAGTCCGTCCCAAAATGGGATGTTAGTAAAACTAACCTCTCACTTCCTTCCCTTATTTGATATTTTTCCCTTACCTGACGTCAGCAACTGAGACTCTACTGTATTTAAAGATTGGTTATTTAAAATCTGAAATGCGTGTGTTCCTCGCTATTAAATCAGTTTACGAGACTTTCTGATTAAAAAAAAATGTGTACGAAGAATCCTTTAACAAATTAATCTGATGCAGAATACTGCATTTCTGTTTTAACCCTTAAAGGCCCAATTTTTTAAAAAAATATTTTAAAATTTTTTTGACTTTTATTTCTTCAATAAAACATGGGAAAAATACTTTTAAAAAATCCTATTTTGTTTTAAATATGGGTTATGGCTAAAAAATAGTTTGAACCCAACGACAAGACTGTGCTTTCATTTTAAAAAAATCTCCTTGATAAAATTCTATATTATCAAACACGGATGATATTTAAGAGCTAATAATATGGACGAGGAATTTTCTTCAAAATTACAGAATAAAGTTTAGTATTTTCAAGCATGAAAACAAAGCGAAAAAGATGCAGCCTCAAGTGAAAATCATCAATTTATTTATATTTTTTTTATCAGCACTCAGGTTGCCATCTATATGTTGTAAATTGATTTAATAACATTTTCAGCATGTATTGGCATCAACAGGCATTAGAGCTTCAGTCGTATTCTCAAGAATTTTAGAGGCCAAAATTGGGTATGTTACTTAAAGGCAAGACTGGGCCTTTAAGGGTTAAACTTTTTCTAAAAATTTACTAATTTCATTTTATTTGGTGCTTGAAGTTGACTCATCATGTTTAATACTAAGCATATATAATCTTAGCTTTGCATAAAGAAATAGTTTCGTATTTTCAAAACCATGTAATACAACATAAAGCCAGTTGAAGTTTTGTTGCATTTTTTAAAAGACTTTTTGTTTTATTAAGGACAATTTTATGTAATTAATTTACAGTTGTCCACATATTTTTTATATGAAGTCGCAGTATAGTTTCGCACGTTAAAAATTTCAACAAAAGCATTACGAGAGAATTGTGAAAATAACAACAGGTTTTAGAAAGACGCTTTTCTTAGTGTTCTAAAAGTAGAAAATACTTTGATTTATTTTATGCCTTTTAGTCTTTAATTTATAATGCATCATTATAAATACTATGGAATCTTGAAATTTTTCTCCAATTCACTACCAGATGGCGCTTCTCGTTTGGACCAAAATTGAATTAAATTAATCGCTTAACTGATAATTAAGTTCTGAAAATATTAAAATAGTATATCAACAGCAAGAATACACAAGTGTACAAAATTTTTATAGTTTAGTTTAGTTATATTAATGTACCGCTTTGAAACAACACGAGGGCTATATTGAGACGGACCTCGTAATTTTGAACCGAGGTCAGATGACGAAGACGACATTGGAGCTAGCACCCCTTCTCCAAACTTCCACACTACACCAGAGGGAGGATGTTTGACCCCCTACGTATGATTTAACGTGCACCAGGCCAATACACGACAGATCTTCAGTGAAATCGGGTCTCGAACCTGGAACCCTCCAACCTTGCCAATAGGTCGTCGAAGCCCTATAAAGTTTTGTAATTCTAGCACATCAGAAAATGAGTGAAAATCTATTTCAAAATTCCATCTTTACAAACATGAAACAAGTCAAGCTAAATAAAAGTTAAAGGATAAAATATAATCATGAATTTGAAAACAGCTGCCCATAGAAGCATGGGTTACATCAGTTTCAAGGGAATGAAGCTTTAATAGACATTCTGTTAGCTTACATTTCAATTACACACTACAATTCTAAAGAGCGCAAAAATATTACCGCATTTGTATTTTAATACAGATTTTATATATAAAAATTTCTTAAGTCTTCTGAATATATAGCATTAATTTTTCCAGATGTATCAGATACTATATCCAGGTACTCATTAGATTTTCTTATTTTTATTTTGTACCATGAAGTTTAAACCACGATATATCTAAATTGACAAAGAAAAAAAAATCAACCACGATCAGATGCCGAGGACAGCATCCGAATTTTCACTTCCCTGTCATATTAGAGCGCGGATGTACATAACCAGGGGTGTAGTGGAGCAGCGCACCAGAACGACGTTCCGGCACTGCTTTTTAATTTTTCCACTCGCCGGAACGAAGTTCAGGCACTGCTTTTTTTACGATAAATAAATAATGAAAAGAAATTGTAAGATATCTCCTTAAAACAGCGCGATCTTTGACTAACTCTTACCCTCGAGAATAGGATGAATATTTCAAATTGATAAAAGTAATAAACCATTAGCAAGTGGTGTCAGGAAAGGGTTAAAACATTAAGGTTGCACACATTTAATTTTATTTTATATTTTAATTCCGAAAACTAATGATACTTTCTATATTACCTATTAATGTCGTGATTCTACTTTGACATTATTTAATTTTAGTTTAAACCAACATAAATTTTAAAAAATTATTCTGTAACATCTTCATTATATTCACGTTTTTAACTACAGTACGCATTAGGTTAATGTGTGATCAAAAACAAAATAACGTTAGAATATGCATTGTTTCATTATCGACATTTAATTATTTCGTGATTCCAATACCTAGATAAAATAATCATAAATTTGAAATGTAAAAAATATTTTATTGTGAAGTGATTCCCTCCTCACCCCCCCCCCGCTGTCATCTTCTTCATTTTGCCCCGCCCTCCAAACAATATCACCCAGGTCAGAGAGTTCCGGCACTGCTTAATTTATGACTACACCACTGTACATGACTCACTATTTGGCATCCATTGTCTCGTAACCCCCCTCTAAAGCAGGGCCTCTGTGGCCTAGTGGTAAAGTCTCGTCTAAGCTAGGCTCGAAACCCGATTCCACCGAAGATCCGCCGTGTATGGAGCCTGCTGCATGCTAAATCATACGTAGTGGCCAAACGTCCCCCCGCTAGTGTGACATGGAAGTTTGGAGAGGACGGTGCCAGCTCAGGTGTCGTCCTCGTCATCTGACCACGGTTCAAAATTACGATGTCCGTCCCAAAATAGTCCTCGTGTTGCCTCAAAACGGGTCGTTAATATATAACTAACTAACCCCCCTTCTAATTCATTCTTAAATGCGAGGTTTCTGTCTTGAAACTAAACTAAGGTTCTAAGGGTAAGACATGGAGCCCCACTTAAAGTACCAGGAGGCAAGACTTGCAAAATCGCATATTTAGAAATTAAAGAACCAGACTAGGTTCGGAGAAAAAAATTAAAAAAGTATGCACAAAAAGATTTACAGAGTTAAATAACAAAAATAAGCTTTAATAGTCACAATTGGATATAAAAATTCATATATCATCAGTAGTTTTTGAAAATAATAATTTTTTTCAATAATTTTGATAAAAATTTCAATGTTTAGAAAAACAGCATAATTGAAAAAATATGGGACATATTTGATTTTAATTTCGCATGCGTACTTCTCAAAATATCTAGAATGTTATGGACCGCAAGATAAAATTTATTTTAATAAATAAATATTTTATGAACATTCAAATTTGGTGTCATTGATTTTTTGCCAAAATTATGCTTCATGTCAAACTGAAAGTGACTGTAAAACATGACTAAATAAAGCTATCATAAAATCTGCGGTCTATTACACCCTCAAAGGTGTTTGACACATGTGTACCAAATTTCAATGAATTTTAATGAATTGTTTTGCAGATATCACGTTTTTCGTGGACCAATTTTAGTGAAATTTTCATTTTTTAGAAAACGCATTTAAAAATATAATGACACATTTGTTCAACTAAATATCAAGGATTTAGATATTCAATGTATACGAATAAAAACAAAGACCGGTTTAGAATCTTAAAAGTTGTGGCTTTATTTTTAGATCACAAAAAAGTTTTTGAATTTTTCTTCGAAAAACGCTCTTTCAACCTAATCGGATACCTTAATTCGTATGCAGAATAACAGAAAAAGAAAATAAAGTTAACTAACGAAGGTTACATATTGTGTAGCCATAAAATTTGAGAGCAGTTTAAAATTGTAACTACGTGAGTATATGTGAAAGAAATAATAATTTAAATGTAATGAAAATGGAATTAGAAACACACTTTTATTAGCTTTCTAAGAGGTATAAAGTTCTTTAGGTCAATTATTTCACAATTTTGAGTTTTCAATTTGCAATACATTATTATAAATATTATGGAAATTTGAACTCTATCTAAAATTCATTATTAGGTGGAGCCAAGCATAAGGAATCACATTTTAATTATAATATCGATTTACTAATTATTAAGTTCTGAAAACATTAAAATAGTGTATTGTCATCAAAAACACGCAAGTGTACAAAATAATTCTAGTATACCAACCACTACAAACACTAGCACATTACATACATTAAACAATTCAAGTTAAATAAAATTGCTTTAAGAAGATTTTAAATCTTGATATATATAGGTAATTTTAGATTTTTAAATTTTTAAGGTAGGATTTTAAAAAATAATTTCTCTTTTAGAATCACTGTTGATCCATGACTAAACGAGAAAAGAAAGCACAGAGCCCGTTATTTAGTTTTTTTTGTCCACTTGGATGCAAAATTACTGTATTGTACTTACCTCTAATAGTAATGATTTATTAAAATCTTTTTATTTAACTTAACTTATTTTGTATTTGTAAAGATAACATTTTATAATAGATTTGTCACTCACTTCCTCTCATGTCCTATAGTTTTGAAGTTTTGTATACTTACTATACATTATTTTAATAATTTCAGTTCTTGATTAACAATTAATTAAACTAAATTTTGATTTCATAAGAGTGGCGCCACCTGTTAGTGAATTTGAGGAATAATTTATTTCAAAATTCCATAATATTTAAAATGTTGAATTGAAAATTAAAGATGAAAAAGAAGAAAATAAATAAAAAAATCTTCTTAGTAAACTAATAAAAGCACTAAAAAGTAATTTTTATAAACTGTTTATATCAAATTTATTATTAACAGTTTTCCCTCATATCTGATGCATTCAAGAAAAAGGCTGAAGAAATTTACAGAGCTATACATCTTTCTGAATTACGCCTTATAATAAGGAAATGAAAGAAGAACACGTTGCATGTTGTCAGCAACCAATCAGAGACGAAGAAATTGCTAAGGTCATGCTAGATAAGTTTAGTAGTATTTCGCAAAATTCTTCCACACATTGATGCTACGGCTAATTCAATTACATGAAAAAGAATTTATCAAGAAGCTATGAAATTTCTTTCCCTGCAGCCGTTACACAACATTCAATAATTTTCCTTCGATAGACTGTTAGTTAAATGTTTGCATCATTGTTTCATATAATCTTCAATTGTCACAGAGTTTCATTTTATAAACTACATTCACCATTAATCTTTATTAGGAGCTTTCAAATATTAATAATAAAAACAACACACTCATAAACAGAAAAGGAGAAACGAATATAGAAGATGAAGTCTTGTTCATAATTTTGCTTACAAGCAACAGAAACAACATAATCTCACCGAAATTGTTTCACAGTATTTTCAGAAGACTGTGAGCAGAATTATCACTGAACTAATTAATCAGATCTCTATATAGATGGTAAAACTTGAAAGTCTATTAACTAATACTAATGCAGAATTTCTATAAGCTTGCTCGCAATTTCCATTAACTCAAAAGCGCAAATGGATTGGGGATGAAAATCTCGTATCCCCGAAAACTTCCAAGTATCTAATTTTTGAAAAAAAAAATCATTGAGGGCTTTTGGAAAATCATTCAAAACACTCCTGCTCAAATAATAAGCAACAAAGGCAAAAATTGGAATAAAACAAAAACTATTTAATGGATATGAGTGAGAGTTGTACACGAGGGAGGTGTGACATTACTAGAACACATATCAAACAATAAAGCAAAGACAAACAAAAACACATATATTACGGCCGTCACGACGCAGCAGCCCAAATTGGTAGACAGAATGAGTAATGGGAACCACACGCTAATAACGGGTATAATACCCTCTAGCTGAAATGCATGCTTGACAACGGCGAGGCATGCTGGTAATAGTGTCGTTGATCGCTTGTTGTGGCAGTAATGCTCATTCCTGTAGTAAGGCTAGTTGGAGATCGTGGAGGGTGCCTAGCGGCACACTACGACCTGCAATCCGTCTTCCCAACATGTCCCACACATTCTCTATGGGATTCAGGTCCGGTGATCTAGCAGGCCACGCCATCCGTGGAATGGTTTCTCTCTCCAGATAACTCCGCACCAATCGTGCTCTATGCGGGCGGGAGTTATCGTCCATAAATATCGCGTCGGTAGCCATTACAGCCATAAGCCGTAAGCTTTCGTCACGATAACGGACAGCTGTGACGAAACCCCCAGCGAACACGTAGAGGTCGGTTCGGCCGTTCGTTGCTATCTCTACCCAGACAAGTAACCCACCACTTCTGTAATGGTCTCTTTCGACGATGTTTGGCGCCCGATATCGTGTCCCTGGCTCTCGCCATATCATTGCCCTTCGGGAATCGTTCTGGATGTTAAATCGAGACTCATCCGTAAAGAGTACATGGCCCCACTGCTCTGATGTCCAACTGCGATGTTCACGGGCCCAATGCAACCGCGCTCTGACGTGCGCTGGGGACAAAGGCACACAAACAACAGGTGGTCATGCGAACAGTCCTCCTTCATACAATTTGCGCGATACAGTTTGGCGGGATATGGGCCTTCCTGCAGCAGCAGAGAGCTGCGACGCCAGCTGTGGCGCTGTTAGTGTCCTCCGGCGTCTGGCACACTGCAACAGGTAGCAATAGTCTGCCGTTGTTGTGGATGTCTGGAGTCCAGACCCACGTCTTCTACTGGCATTTTGATCCCTTTGGTAATGGTTCCACAGCCTATGGATGGCAATACGATGCACATTCAGCTTTCTGGCAAAAGCAGATTTTCTTGCACCAGCTTGCAATATACCGACAGCCCTCCAATGCATCTCATCCGTACAAATGGTTTCTTCTACTCATGCTTTCCGCTTTGGCTATCTGGGATTCCGCGGAACTATTGCTGCTTGCGAACTGAAGCATAGGTTCGGCAATCCCCTTTTCAAGGCGTTGCGGTGTGATCGCGGGATTGCATTTTATGCTAATTTTGGTTACCTATTTGCATTCGGAGATGCAACCTCTACCTCATATGTAAATTGTGTGTTTTAATTCACAGTTTTGCATGTGTACAGCATCTTTTCGTGTTTGTTGCCAATTTTTTTAGCAGGAGTGTATTTTCATTACATGAATTCCACAACTAAACTAATAGTAAAACTAACAAACAAAAAACCGCCCGAGTTTATGATATCATTTGAGGTTCACCCCGCAAGTGTTTGATCTTAAACATATATAGATAGGGGAGAGTGGGGTAAAACAAAATACTTTGATTTTGGCGATATTAATTCTTCTTTCTAGTGAACAAATACTGAATTATTCCCCACCTAGTGAAGGAAAAAGAATGTTCATAGTTTTCATGTTGTTGTTATTAAATTCATTTCGTCTGGAAGGTTTATTTGTTTTATGACGTCAACTTTCCAATGTTCGTTTCTTTCTAAACTATATTTACTTATTAATCATTACAATTATAAACACTATATTTAGTCCACCTAACAAAAAATAAAGATTTATTAAAACAATTGCGTGGTTCTATTTCGTTTTTCATAACCTCTGCACTCGAGGTAAAACCGGGTGCTTCTTGTGGGGTAGAACTGAGTACTAGGGGAAGCTGCGGATACCAGCTCCGAGAGGATTTTCTTATGTTGTGAGATAGTTGGTAGTTTGTGAGGGCCAGTCCTATTTGACATTTGCGTCAAATAATTTGATGGAAAGCATTTCCAATTTATTCCGATTTTCAATATTTTCTTTTTTTGTGATAATTTCGAATAATACAAAGAATTATTTTATTCAAAATTTTAAAAGCAAATAAAATATATTTATTCCACTATTTCCTCGCTTGCTAATAAAAGATTTTTATTCATTTTTTCTCATATAAAACTCAAAACTCATGTAAAATTAAAAATCTTTTGCTCAAAGTCTTTGCAATCGTTTGGTTTTATTTAACTCATCGACATTTGGACTGAGCTCGTCTGTTAGCTTGAATTTTAAAGAATTACGTAGAATATAATGCTCTTCATTCATGCACATCATTTTTCTTCTTATGCTTTTGGAATTTGGATCATTAAAATAGTAGGAGAACCCAGTAGGTCATTTACGTTTTTTCAATTTCTTTTTTATACAACATTTGCTAGATTCTTACATTTCATTTTGTCACTATTCTGTTCTATTTTAATTTCCAAACCATCAGTGTTTCAATGCGCTAGTGACATTACTAGGTTTCCTATTTAATTCCTACAGATTTTATCACTTATTTAGATACGAATTTTTCAAATATTTTTAAATTGATTGTCAATACTCTTAAATTGTTAACTATTGTAACTATTGATAAATCTAAAAAAAACTGTGTTTATTATTAATTTGTCAACTATTGTAATTATTGTTAAATTTAAAAAAAATCGCCTTTTTTCTAAATTGTAAACTATTATAACTATTGTTAAATCTTAGACAATTGTTTTATTCTTAAATTGTCACATAAAATAAAAAATATGCAACTTTTCCACAGAAAATCTAGTTTTCCCTAATTTCCCACAGAGTTAACATGTGTATCCGCTTTTAACCCACTAGTGGGGTACTTTGACTTTTTCTACAAAAAATCATTAGTAAATTTCTGACACTTCTGACTTTTTCTGTAAGATATATTGTACTCTGATAAATAATGAATATTTTAATAAAATTTGACAAGATGTATATCAAATAGTTTAGCTCCAACAGGCCTTCAAACCTTTGGTATCCGGTTTTACCCCACTTTCCCCTATACAATATTCCTATCTTGATAACGGCACTTCTTTATGAAAATATTTAGCAATGCAACAACTGCAAACACAACAGAAAACAAGCATCATAAGAAACAAAAAATTTTAAACCCTACATTATACATAGGTATCACATAATTTTGCAAATAATGTCTTATCCTTCCAACCTCAATTCCCCGTGTTAAACAATTGGAGCTTTCATGTTCAAGACCGGATTCTTTCGAATATCCGCCGTATACGCTGCCCTTGGGCGGGCACGTTAAATTCGTCGAAATGAAATTTCTTCCAGCTGGTGTGGAGCAGAAATTTGGAAAGGGGTTGAAGGTTCAGGCGACATTCTCGTCATCTGAACATGATTGAAAATTACGAGATCCGTCACAAAACAACCCACGAGTAGCTTTAAAACGAGAAAATGACCTAATTAAACTAAGTTCAACTAAACTAAATCATTATGAGCGAAATTTTTGTAATTGCTAACTGAATTTTTGACTAAAATTAGACATGAAGATAACGTGTGAAATGGACATAAAAAGAAAAAAAAGCAACTTTGTTTTAAAACATTGTTCCATTTTTCTGTAATTTGAAGGAAATATTTTCGGAGAATTTTGTTTATTTCCTATACTTCAAAGAAAAATCAGCATTGATAATTTAATAAATGAATTGAGACTCGAAGAAAATAAAAAAGTATAAAAGATTTAAACAACAACATTTCTTCTTTTTCTTTTCATGAAACCTGATTGTCAGTTGTGCTTTTAAAAGTTAATTACATTCTGAAACCCACGACTTTGTAGCTCGCATCTTGAGTTATTTACTCAAATATAAGCTTTAGCAGATTTGAAAATCTTTTTAATTTTTTAATGGTTTTTAGATGTTTTCTATTTCCATGGATTCAAATCAACATTTGCTAGCAATTAAAGAAAAAACCCGAGGCAATATTTTTATCAAACTAGTTGACAAGAAATATAAATTTCTTTTATTGACCTATTTTTGAGAATAATTTTTGAAGAAATGTAAATTAGAAAAATAAAATGTTCATGTCAAAACAAATATGTTCTTTAACATAAATTTTATATCTAATTTATAATAATAAAAATATAAACTAAAAAATTGGAATTACTACTCCAACTCCCTAAAAGAAACTTTTAAGAAGTTTTAGTCCTTTCAAATTTTGAATTACAATATAATATTTTTATCATATCATAATGAAAGCCATTTATCACGAAATTCGAATGAATGGCACAGATTTTACTTCAAGCAATAAAAAATAAATAAATATATCATTTTCCATTGATATGATATCAAAAGATAGTTTTGTATTAATTGTCCCAGAAAGCTAAAACATCGGTCTTCTGTACCTTGCAATATTTCGTAACTGTAGTATCATAAGTCAGTACTATTTTTATGTCTCACAACAATAATTTATAGTTCTTTATAAATCTGAATATTACTTTTTGAAATTATCCGTAAGCTCACAAGCTCATATTTGTTTAATTAACTAATTTATAAATTTAAAGCCACAATAAAACACAAAAAATTTAAATAAAACATGCATGAATATTTATTTTATCGCCTTGTCTCTTTCATCCATAATACATACCTTGAAAAAAATTTGCAGGATCACCTTATTTTCGCAACATTATTGTCATCTAACATACAAAATCTAATCAAAATCATTAAATCTTTAAGTAGTTCTTCAAAAATGTTGAGAAAAGATTATACTTTATATAAAACGGCACAAATGATGTCAAAATTCGCAAATTTTAGGATTCAAGAAAATCATTGGAAGAATGAGAATTACAAATTATGCGCAACATTAGGTTTGTTGGAATACTTTTCGCCACATGATTTCGAGGAATGCCTCAAAGTCATGATTTGCTAGACTCAGTAACTTGTCAAAAAATTTGCCAACTGTAAAGGGTTACATTGCAACGACAAATGGTAAATTTCAGTGATTTTTTTTTTCACTAACACAGAACAGAACGCCATCCCTGACGCCCGTACCCGGGACCATTGCGGTTATTGAAAGGTTCATTGATGTGGGTTCAAAGTGTAAAATGTTGGTTATGGAACTGATTCTGAACTATTGAAGATGTTTGTAAAAGGCAACGTCATAATCGTTCACGTGAAAGGTAACAAGTCGAAGATCGCTATCTGCCCATAACAGCTGGTCGAAAGGAATCAAGAAAAGCCACATATCTGCTAAGGACTGGCTGCAGGACGAGACGTGTCGCAGACATTGACTTATGAAATCGCATTCATTACTATGGTTTATATACACGTGGAACTTTTGTTTGTGTTCCCTTAACCATAAGACATCATAGGGCGAGGAGAAACTCAGCGGATGAACACCGCAGATGGGATAGTACAGAGTGGAGTCAACTTCTCTTCACAATCGAGTCAAGATTATATGTGGAGTCTCATCTTCATATGAAGAGAATGTCGTATGAGAAATAATCCAAATTTCGTGCGCGAAAGGTTACAAAATCGAAACAATAGGCAGAGAGTTTGGGCAATCATAAGTACAGGTGGACCTATAGACCTGTATATCCTCCAGAATGGCAATTTGTTGGGTAGAAGGTACAGGGAAGAAATTATTGAACCCTTTGTTTTACCGTATGATGGAGCCATGAGCAATACATTACTTTTAGTGGACTATGACACAGAGCTTATCATGTTAGGAAAAAAAATAATTTTGTATACTTTCAAATATTGAAACTTTTGAAGTATCCGCAAGTGCTGAGAAAGCTTCTTGTGTTTTAAACTGAATAAAATAATTTTGTGAACCAAATTTTCTAGTGTCGGGACTACATATAAACAAACATTCTAATTTTTCTCAAAAAACATGAGTGGCACTTACATATTTCCTTAAAAATATGATTTAATTTTTTGAGCTATTTATATTGAAACCATAGCATTAAATACTAAGTAGTAATCTACGATTATTCTTATTTATAATTTTATTTGATTCATAAGTATTTCAATTTGTTATTATGTCCAATTTACTATGTTAGTATTAATGTAACATAGTAAATGGGACATTAAAAGTAGGGAGTATAATGTAGTCTTCAACTTTCTTTGTAGTTTCTGACAAGTTAATTATTATTAAAGAGATAAAAATAACAATGAATAAATACTATGAATGAATTTTAATTTAATGTCATATCTTGAGAATTTTACGCTACTTATTTTCTACTTTTAAGACTGATCCTTTAGATTTTTTGGTAAATTAAGCAATTGATAGAATCAGTTTAAATTCATTATCCTTAAAATAGAATCTAATGATTGCTTGAATAATACATTAAATGACGAAAGCTGTGGCAAAACAATAGGATCTTCTTTAGAGCATTTATACGCAATTTACAGCGCTATTATTTACAGAAGCTACTAAATTATAGAAACAGTGAAATTAACCATTCTAAGAACAGTAAAATTGAGCATTTTACTGTTTCTGAGAACGTGAATGTTCGGGAAGCTTTTGCCATTAAAGCAGAATTCTTATAAAATCCCAAACTTATCAGTTTAACTTCTTATTCAGATAGATCTTAACAAAAAGACATCTGCATTTGGAAAACAAATATTCAAACTTCCGCAGCACACAGCCTCTTAGAAACATCTTAAACAATGAGGGAAGTAAACAAATAAACTTCAATTCAGAATGGCACTATCAGTTTTAAGAAAATCAAGAACTCGGGAATAAATATTCATTCCAAAATATCTTACAGTGTTATTGTATGCCAAAAGAAACAATTGAATAAAACAAACAGATGAATAGCGAATATCATTACCGCTTCCTTTTTGTGAGAAAATAAAAATCTCTACTACACCTGTTCTTGAATATATTTGTTTAGATGATATTGATATATCTTGGGGGAATAAAATTCATCATATGTTTTACTATGAATCATTACATTTTATGCATGTCTTAGTTCCAAATACTAAACCAAGTTATCATATAACAAGGAAAGAAATTGTAAGTTTTAGCAATTTTTCATATTTAGATTTGGTTATTGTTTATGGAAACCAGAATATTTTATTTTTCTTGGCTTAAGGTGAATGAAAAAAGACAGAGCATGGTGCAAAGTATAGTATCAATTTCAGCATATATCACGTTCAAAATTCAAACGCGTGCAATTAACTTGTATTTTCTGAGTTACACACCTGCGCAGGATATGCAATGTGATCATAAATTAATGAACCTATTTCAAAAATTAATAAAAAAATGTTAAAACTGCGGGTTCTTTTTATGAGAGAGCAAATAAAGTTTTTTTTCCAGATAGGTGGCATACCATTACCGCATTCTAAATGTTCATGCGCAATGGCTACCGATCACTAGAAGCCGATGCGCGGCGTTTTCTGGTTTCGTTTTTCAGTTTTTCTTGAATATCTCGAAAACTATGCAGTTTTCGGACAACAACTGATTTAACAAGTTAAAGAACGTAAAACTTCCTACAAATACATGCTTTTATTTTTCTTTTAGCTTTAATAGTTTCGCCGATAATGGCTCTCAAAAATGGGAGATTTCAATAATTTACGACCACCTTAACGACGCGTTACCTATCTGATAAACACTCTTTTAAATGCGCTCTCATTTTTTAAAAAAAAAAAACCGTGGTTGTAAAATTATTAGTTTTTTATTAATTTTTGAAATGGGTCCAATAATTTATGACCACCCTGTATTAAATATTTAAGTAAATAATTTATTTTTTTAGATCGAATACAAAACTACACAAAATCGAAGAAAGTATTGTATTAAGATTGAAGTAACATATACCTAATTCATACTAAAAATTCTTATTTTTGGCTTCATGGTGTTTTGTTTATTTCATTTTTTCAATAAAATTTCTCAGTGAATTGCAGTTATTTTTTTTACCCTATAGCTTTGCTTTCTCTATATTCATTCTATGATGACAGCGCTTCTGGTTTTCCGATATGCCTTTTACAGTCGCATTTTTTTTCATCGGGTTAGTGTAGTAATTTATAATGTACTAAACAAATGAAATCTGTTTTATTATTATTTGCAAGTTACCTCTGTTGACTATTATTTATTTCTGCGAATTTTTCTTTAAAGAACTATCGTCTCTTAGTTAGACTATTGGTTGCCATATTGCTTTGCAAATCTAGAATTTATTGAATTTAAAAATTTGTTAAGCGCTCAAATTTTTATTGAATCGTGTCTAAAAGATTCAAAATAATTTGTCTTCAAGCATATTCAAATTCGGGGTAGGTTTCTACTATGCCAAACTGAGGGGACATAAAGTATGCGAAGATTTTTCATTTTTTTTAATTTTTTGCCATTGCGTTTCTTGGTTGTTCCAGAATTTCTTAAAATGATGCTGTAAAATGAAAACGAGGAATAATTTTTAGAATAAATATCATTTAAATAGTTAGTTTATTATAATACAGAAAATTTTCTGACAAGGTAAATTATTTTCGAGATTGGGGAAACTATTACAAAACTTACATCATCGTACGGGGATACGTTTTGCTGCTTATTGCATGTGAATTTAATTTAATTTTACACCAATGCATTTAAGTTTCTTCATTATACGATGCCATTTTCTTGATCAAAAGAGATTAGGCATATTGGTTAACAGATTTCAATCAACAAGGCTTCTTATAATTTTTACACACTTTCATTTAACTTGACTCGTTTATGTTTGTAAAGATGGAATTTTATTACCGCTTTTCATCTAATTTCCTGATGAGCTAGAGTTTGAAATTGTTTTTTACCCTTGTGTATTCTCTATGAAAGCGCTATATTTTAAAAGTTTATTATCAGTTAATCTATTAATTAAATTAAATTTTGATTCAATGCGAGTGGTGCCACTTGTAAGGAAGGTGAGAGAGATTTCTTCTCAAGATTCCATAATATTTATAATAATGAATTACAAATTAAAGACTAAAAATAGAAAATAATTAAAATAAAAAATTCTACTCTTTAATACACAAATAAAAGTGCTTTTTAAACAATTGTTTTCATTAAATTTGTTTATTTCAATAACGGCCCATTTACCAGAAAACTTCCTTTATATACTCCACTTGTAGGAAAACTGGAAAGAAAGTATACAATAGAAATATTAAATAATGAAGTTTTAGTTCATGCAATTAAATACATTTTTGTTGTATTTTTAATGAAGATAGCCTTTTTAATTACTTATGCGAGGTTAGTATTGACCAATATAGCTGAACCATATGTTGTAGAAATTGCCATAACACCAAAATTCTTCTACATGACCTTGTTTTGGGCTCGAACCGTACCTGATCTCTGACCCAAGTTGATCGTAAAAGCAGTTAATTAAAATTATGGAATGAAGTTATTCTTTTTTCTTAATCTACGATTTTTTATTTTTTCTGTTTTTGATTCTGTTTTTTCTTTAATTTATAGATGTAGTAAATCCACTGAGTTACAGTGAAAGTTTGTTCTTATCTTCTTGCAAATGATTTTGACAGACTGAATTGAAATTTAAGTTTTGAAGGTATTTATTAAATGTTTCGCTGTATGAATCTAATGTAGGTATTATAGCTGCTTTTAAAATAATGTGAAAATAGTTTTATTTTTTCAATGTTTCAGTTAGTATTTTAAATGATTATAGTAATGAATTTGAAAAAATTCACAAAAAATTTCAGACATTTTATTTCTAGGTAAAAATGAGCTAAAATTAGGAAATGTAGATATCCCCCTATTATTTTATTCAATAAACTGTTACTTTTCCGATTTAAAATCTTATTACGTTACTATATTCAGTGGCGGATTTTGTCAATATGAGGCCACAGGCGCAAAACTGCTTTGACGCCCCCTCCCCCGCCTACCCAATGTAGCAAATAAGCCTTACTGCGTAAGTCGAATAGGTTTTGAGGCCCTCTAGATTCTCCAGGCACGAGGCGAGCGCCTCAAACGCCTGTGCTAAAAACCACCACTGACTATATTCTGTATACAGGGTGTTCCAAAAAATTGGAACAAGCATTTATTTCTCTAAATATTGCACTTCGATATATACTTCCGATTACAAAGTTTCATCAAATAAGGAAGGAATTTGTGTGAAAACACTTTGGCTTCTGAGGAAGTTGAATAAAAAAGTTAAGCAAATTAAATTTTTATACGTTTCCCGTGGAGCAAAAGTGTCAGTGAGCGAAATGTTCATCTTAAGCTCATCTACGTATAAACTGAGTTTCACGATTCTGTCTTCAAAACTTGCAGATATATTAATTTTTAAATTTAAAAGGGACTGCTCACAAATTTATGTGGAGATGTTTATTGCCGAAATGCAAATTTATTCAACATAGAAAAACTGCGAAATGCAAATATTTGTCTAGTAGTACATCATCTAATCCATCATGGATTGAAAAAAATTTGCCAATGACGTATACTGTTATTCAGTTTCATTGGCAGATAGTCGTAACTATCGCCTTGATAAAGAATGGAAGAACAACTTTAGAAAATAAAATTTAACATGAAACAAGAAAATATCCTAATATATGACAAAAATATTAAATTATTTGCTCTCAGTGTTGTGCGTATTATTAGATACCTAAAGGCAGTGGCGACTCGTCCTTTAGGGCTGCAGAGTTGCAGAACTCACTAAAATTATTTTAAAAATACGTATTTTTGTTTTTAATCTTATTTGCTTACTTCTCCACTCTGAGAGTTCGATTATCAACGAAAAAAGATAAAAACGAGAAAAGAAGACAAAAAATAATTAAAAAAAGTAAGACGGACAGGATGGGACTGCATACCAAATAGTTTTGGAAATTGCCGAAATTCGCCTATTGCCTACAACTATGTAACATAATGGGCGAAGGTGAACAGCTATCCTTCTGTCTTTGAACTTAGCCAGAACTGATTTTTCGGATCCTCCTGTCTGGCGCTAGGCCAACTAAAGTTTTTTCAAACATTCAGTCTCATTCATGGTCGCCTTCGCGATCTTGATTTATTTTTCTTCGATTTCTCTTACATTGGCTGCTTTAAGGTGTCGGATTCATTTCCATGTTGTCTCAACGGGAACTTTGCTGGTTACTACGTATTTAAAATCTTTTGTTAAAAGTCACTCACCAAACAAAAATTGTAATTATCCAAAATACAATTGAGATAATTGCAACTACAAGTTTGAAATATTTGAAGGCGAAGCTATTTTTGAAAATTTTTATTTCAATTGTATTCTAGTAATATTTTTATAGCACTTCTTTTTCTGGGAAGATGAGCCTTACTGCTGATATGTCACCATGAATATTTTTTGAAGGTTCACAAGATGAATTATTTTTTGTAAATACTTCAATTAATGTATTATTTGACTAGTTTTTAGATTTAATAAGAGTCAACAAATACATTGTTATTTCCTGATTCCGCCCTTTAAATATATTTTAAAATATGTATATTATCCCTAAAACGTACGTCGAAAGACTGTATGAAATAGCAGTGAGAGGTATGAAAATCTGGTCTAAGTCAACAACTTTGTCTCCTTATATATCTGTAAGTTTTACTGATGGAAGCGTGCAACTTTGTATGTGAATAAATGAATGTAAAAGAAACATTTCACTAATTGACATTTTTGTTCCATGAGGGCCGTACAAAAATTTAATTTTTGTATCAATATTGTTTTATTATCAATCCCCTTTGAAGTCAAAGAACTTTGATACAAATTCTTACCTTATTTGATGAAACTTTGTAATTGGAAGTATATGTCTAAAATCAATATTTAAGGAAATAAACGCTTGTTTCACTTTTTTGAGTTATCATTGTTGTTACGTTACCCCTGGCTGTTTAAATTCTTGTTATATTTGAAAATGATGTTTCAGCCATGAATTGAAATACAAGAAATATGAGCTTTTATCTTACTGGCGATTATAGATCCGGACAATTTGGATAAAATACATAGAATTGTAATGCTTCTACCCAGATAGCATGCACACTTGCAGCAAGTTTGATTTTTCTTGATATTAGCTTGTCATGACAAACTTGATGTCGCAACTTTGCAGCGAACTTCCTGCAAAGTAACAAACCATAATCGACCAATCCACTTGCAAAACAAGTTTGCTGCAAAGATGATAGCACACTTACAGATAATCTTTTGTCTCTGTTTTAAAAAAAAACATCCGATTTTTAATAGCATCTCGTAGACCGTCCTCTTTTTATTGATACAATAAATCAATGATAATTTGTAAAAAAAAACTAACTTTTTATTAAAAAAAATTTGAAAAATTTTCCATATTTTTACTAAATATAGAACTCGCAACTTAACAAGAACTTAAAGAAAACTATATCGCCTTTTTCTTAATGTTGAAATTTTAACGTTCATAAACAAAATTAAACCTGAAAAAAGTCAATGTTTGTTGAAAAATAATAACTTACATTTGTCCCATTTTAAAAGTAATTACTTTTGAAGCCTAATTTCATAATTTATTCTATTAGCTAAACGTAGTTATTAGCGAAAATCACTCCCTCCTTGACTTCAAATCATATTCTCAACACAAAATTTAAAAAATTAATGAAATCAAGAAAACAGTTTAAAATAAAATGTATGCACGATCTATTAGCGCAATCTATCTTTTACTTTCAGAGTCTAGCTGACCGAATGGTTAGGACACCAGCTTTAGGAAGCGAGGTGTTGCGGGTTCGAATCTGAGGTTGTCTGCGTACTCTGTTTTTGCTATAGTTTGCAATGAGTTTGACGCAGCAAGGTTGTGACAAGTTTGACGAGTGGTGACTAACTCGTTTGCTGTAACTTGTTTTAAGCTTGCACTCTTGCCGTGTCAAATTTGTTGCAAACTAAAATTGCCATCTGGGTGTTGGAAGTATTGGAAATTCAATTCAGACTAAAGTATTACCAGTGTATTAAATGCCAGTAGAAGTATCCATTAATCATGCGCCTAAAAATCTATATGTTCCCGGAGCGCATCAGAAAAGACTTCGCTTCCGAATTCGATAAAACCATGCATAATCTACACTATTAAAATCCAATTGTATGTATGTCCGACCATCTTCTCACGAACCGCTGAACGGAGAAGAGCACGCCGAAAGTGTCAAAAGATGGGGAATAATCCAAGGAATCCATTTTGATCATTTAAATTCCGAAATTTTACTTAGTAGAAAAGATATTAATTAAAAATTAATTTACAACTTCTTTTAAAGAGGTTCTTTTATTCTTTTAGAGAGGTGTGTCGTGCTAGGAATTTGTTGGAAGATGATGGTAAGTGGCGAAACTGTTTGAGGGAGGCGAGTAACTTTCAGATGCCTGCAAAGTTAAGGCAATTGTTTTCTTTTATTTGTGTCTTTTGCAACTCTGGAACTTTGGGAAGAATTCAAGTCTTATTTGTGTGGAGATTTTGTGTTCCACACTTCAATGCAGAAAAGGGTCAATCTCGGATTGCAAAACAGCTTATCACCTTCATGTTCACAACATGATCCTTACAAGTATTGGAATGCTAGAACCTGCGACTTCACACTCCTATGTTAACATAGATTTCTACGATTAAGAAACGGAGAGGAAAGAAGGTGAGAGACTAATGGCAATGTTAAATCAAGAGCAGCGTACAATTTTTGATGCAATTATGAATGCAATCCTAAGTGTTTATGAGGCTTCACAGAAAACGTTTTTTGTTAATGCTTTTGCAGGATCAGAACAAAGCTTTTTATTCAATGCCCTAATTCGCTCAGTTAGAGGATCTGGTGAAATTGCCGTCCTCATTGCATAGACTGGGAGTTTGGAAGGAGGCAGAACAGCATATTCAAGATTCACGTTACCGGTCCCCATTTTGGATAATTCTTCGTGTAGCATTCGTCATAACACCGAATACGGAAGATTTTTGAAATCGTCGAAACTCATTATTTAAGATGAGTGTACCATGACTCCTCATCATGCTTTGAGTGCGGTTGATAGATTTCTCAGACATTTAACGAGTTCAGACTAACCTTTTGGTGGAAAGATTTTGGTTCTTGGTGGTGACTGGAGACAGTTTTTGCCTGTTGCGGTGCATGCGAATAAAACAGCTATTATCGAGACCTGCTTGAAGAACTCACCTCTTTGGAGCAAATTCAAACAATTTTCACTCGTTAGGAATATGAGATGAACAAGATTTTGCAGTTTGGTATTTACATCTTGGCAACGGGAGTTTAACTAACAACTGCCAATTAGGAGAAGATGTAGTGGATATTCCTAAAGAATGTGTTGTAAGGGAGTCTATTGTCGATGAAACTTTCGGATCGTTTGTCATTGATATGGAAAATCTGTCAGAAAAAGCTATTTTGTGTCCCAAGATTGAAGATTCCTTAAAAATCGATGAACAGGTTTTGAAAAATCTTCCAGGTCAGAATAAGACGTACTTCAGTGCTGACAGCATAATCTGTGAAGATCAAGAAGAACAGAACAATTATCCATTGGATTTTATTAACTCACTAACTCCTTCCGGAATGCCACTACATGAACTTAACCTGAAAGTAGGAGCTGTCATTATGCTGTTCAGAAATTTGAATCCATCCAGCGGCTAACTAGGGTGGGGCAGGTAGGGCATGTGCCCTGGGAGCAATCACAAGGGGGCGTATAATTAAGGAATTAGTTAGTTGCATTTAAAAGAAAAGTAGGTTTTTTTAAAGCTCTTATTCCCAAGAATCTTAAAAATTGAAATTATTATAAGAAAGTGTGGGAAATTCTTAAGAATGCAATCATTTTTACAACACAGAAGCCTCAAGCTGCGACAAAGTAACAAATAATATTATGTTTCAGATATTTGTTGACCAAAACTCTCATCGTCAAATTAAAAGCTTGTTTAGAGCTCCCACCCTACTGAGACACAAATTTGTGTCTTGGTGGGGTGGGAGATAAGGGAAGATAGTTAAGAATAGAATTTCACCGCAGGGTTTACGGTATGCCTGATTCATACATATTGGATATTGGTTTCATCGGAAGTTGGTGATAAATGGTTATCAAAAATATGTCATTCCTATTTTCAATCAGCAAGGAGTGTGAGTGAAGAATGCAAAAAATACCTCAATTTTTTGATGTAGTGTAAGAACATTCCAGAAACTTTGAAAGACGTAAGTTCACTCTATCGCTTAGATATCTTTACAATGTTTTTTATATAGAATATTTACATAATTTGTATGCTGAAAATGCGACAGTATTAATTAAAGTTTTTTTTCGCAAACCCAGATGCAGTTGTTCTGAAAAAAAATTAAAGAGAGCGACAGAGAAAAGACCGTATAAAGTTTGCAGTTACAAGTAAAAATTATCAATCCGTATTGCCGTTAAAATCAAGATAAATGAAACCGATTTCTTTAATAATTAACGAGAGCAATTACATAAAGAAAAGAAATTCAGTTCCTGCCGTAATGTGTCTATATGTGTAATACTGTCTATGGGTAAAGAAGTAATATAAATATTTTTTTTCATTATTATTCGTACGTGAGTGTGATTTTTTTTTCAATGGAATAAGAGATTTGTACACATTTAATATTATTTTTCAAGTACGAGTCAAGTACTTTTATTTATATTTTTCTAATAATAGTTTCTTACAAACAACTTTGATTTTGTTATTTGAGCCATATTTAAAGGATTAAAGTTAGAATGCACCAAATTTTCTGAGAAAATGAAACGAAACTTTGTAAAAAAAAGAAAATATGTGTAAATAAATATCCTATAAACTCAAAAATATTTTATATATTATTTTTAAAGTTTATTTGCACTTTTAATCCTTTCACTCCCAGGTATAAAGTTTCCGAAAAGAAAACGAGAATCACATTTCAAAAGAAAGAGGGGGTGCAGTTCTGGAATTCGCCCTGAAAGCCATTTTATGTAAGTACGCCACTGAATCCATCGGCAGGACTGTGTAATGGAACACGTTTGATTATTCGAAAAATGATGCCTAACGTTATAGATGCTGAAATTTTGACTGGATATACAAAAGGCTCACGTGCTTTTATTCCAAGAATAACACTCTCTTTTTTGACAGTAATCTACCTTTTCAGCTTCCAAGGCGGCAGTTTCCCATTCGACTTGGTTTTGCAATGACAAAGGACAGAGTCTTAGAAAAGTAGGAATATATTTGCTTCAGCCAGTATTTTCACACGGAATGTTGTATGTTGCGTTTTCAAGAGCAACATCGAGGCGTTGTGTGCGAGTTTTGGTAATTGATACAAAGAAACAGGGAAAATTGAATAGCTCAAATAGGGTGTTTATAAAAAATGTTGTTTTCCGTGAGGTTTTATTTTGAGATTTCATGGATGCAGTATGATTTCATTGTTGAAGAAATTTTCGGATATTCTGTTATTAATATGGAAAAAGTGTCAGAAAAGCTATTTTGTGTCCAGCAGCATTCCTTAGTTTTAATTTATAAATTTTGGAAGTATAATTGTTCATTTTTAATTTGTATTAAATTAATTTTAAATTTGTATTAGTATTCGTATTTGTCTTATTATTTATATTTGGTTTATTGTTTAAAATATGAAAATAAAATTTCTTTTTCCAAACCTCTCGTGTTGTCATTCAAGCCATACTGTTTGAAAGTAATCAAGAGGCTTGATTTGAAAGTTTTAATTCAACAATATAAGATTCAGAGGAGATATTTCTAGATGAAAAGACAATATATATGTAGAAAATAAACTGGAGGCGGGGCGTATGAAAAAATATTGATCCCGAGCAACGCCGAGTTATTTTCTTCCCTCCGTACTAAAGTCAGACAAAAAATAAATCCGGAATCGGATAGACCATTCAATTCGCCAGGACACGGTACAATTTTTTATAAATAATAATTTTTAATTTTAAATTTTTTAATTAATAGTTAATTTTTATTTAATTTTTAATTTTTATAAATAATAATAATTTTTTGAAATAAGTCGATTTCGAAGCGTTTTCGCAGACGTAATGATTGAACAGCTCTTCTTATTTATTTAGGAGAGAATATTGGGCATGTGTCACGTGACCTCACTTCTTCTCTCCACCAGAGAATGACGCATAATTTGAGATAGGCCGTGCAACGCCTGGCCACGCAGCTAGTATGATGTAATAAAAACTGACGAATGACAGAAACAAACTTTTCGCTTTCCTATCAGAGAAACAAAAACGTGAATTTATTATTTACAAACGATAACATATTTTTACATGCTTTTAATAAACTGTGCTTGTTCCATGTTTGCAAATTTCATACTTGTAAATGTGGAATTTTGTTATAATTTTTTTCTCACTTTCTGATGTGCTAGAATTCTGAAATTCTGTACAGTTGCGTGTTTTCGAGGACATTGCATTTTTTTATTTTCAGAACTTTATTATCAGTTAAGGGATTAATTTTAATTAAATTTTGATTTCATACTAGAAGTGCCATCTGTTAGTGAATTTGAGAAAGAATTGAATATGAGGTTCCATAATATTAATAAAAATTATTTATGAAGTATATTAAAGACTAAAGAGAAAAATATTTAAAATGAGAACGAGAAGAAACACTAGGATGCAGAAATGACAAGCCAATAACAGGTAAAAACTTTTTATTTGGTGATGTTTTACACTTGGACAGTCGAGCATACATCCAGTTTCACAACAATCACAATTATGCAAGCTTTACAGCCACAACGCATGGCTTGTGGAATCCTGTCGGAATAACCGGCATTTCGCAAACATGTGCAGTGGTGATGGAGATTCTTGAGACGAGGTCGATGTCCGCCAGCTCAGAATTCGGTAACTGCTGCATGTTCTTTGTACACAATCGGAACTTTAAATCACTGGTGCTGAAATCTAATTGCAATGCTGGTGAATAAATCGATCTAACCAGTGGCGGACTGGGTCTGAAACTAATGGTTGCCAGAAATTAGTGAGGGCCCATACATATCTATAATCATAAGATTAATATATATATATATATATACACTTTTATATTTAATTTTTTTATATTTAATTTTATTAATTTAAATCTATAATATTCTATAATTATATATTTAATTTCATCTTTTAAATATATATTTAATTTCATTTTTTAAATATATATTTAATTTCATCTTTTAAATATATATTTAATTTCATTTTTTAAATATATATTTAATTTCATTTTTTAATATATATTTAATTTCATTTTTTAATATATATTTAATTTCATTTTTTAATATATATTTAATTTTTCTGCGTTTTCAAAATAAATCCCTTTTAACACCTCTTAATTTTCTACGTTTAAAATAACGAAATAATGATTAAAGTAATTTGATTTTAAATTCCGTAAGTTAAATATTTCTTATACAGTTTTAGCGACAAAGTATGAAGGAGAAATGCTGCCCTTTATTAGGGCATCTGTTGAAAGAGCCAGTAACATTTAAAACAAACTTCTTTGGATGATTTAGAGTTTAGTAATTTGTACTGGAAATGTTTCAGTAATTTGTAATTAAACTGGTATCATTAAAAAGATATTTTTTAATTATAAATAATTAAAAAATCATTTTTTAGATAGTATTTTTTGAAAATAATGCGAAAAACCTCTAAAATCTTGTTTAATTTTTAAGTAACTGAAATTTTAATTCACTTTTGTACTTTAAAAAGTTGACAATTATTTTCATCTTTTTTTGAAGAGCATGTGTGCCAATTTTCATAAAGATCGAGCGCAACTATAGATTTGTACACAATACATTCTTATAAAGTAAAAAACTTCTTTTGTTGTATTAATGCAGTTAATTTTCATTGTTTCGCCAGTTTTTTTTCTTTAAGCCCAGTCTTTTCCTTTTTTTCTTCGTTACTTCAAATAAATTTAGTTTTTGCTAGATTTCTATGTTATTTTGATAAATTTACTTTTTAGCAATGACCTTAAGCTCATCTTTTCACTTAACGCAAAATAATCTTCTTGGAGATTATATAATTCATTTATTTGTTATGATTAGGTTAAATAAGCTTAATAATGCGCAATAATTGTAGATTACAATTATGCAAAATTTAAAAGATAATCGTCATTGAATCTCGTGTTTTTTAGACTTTTTTAACAGTTGAATGTAAAGACTTATGCCACTATTTTCATTAGACACAAAAACATACTGCATCAAAATTTATCTCAAATGCTAATACATTTCCTATCTACTGTTCTTTTTTCTTTCTTTTTTTTCTTTGCACAACTAATTTATTTCTCGGTCTTTTGTAGCAATTAATACTTTCAACTTAACAAAAATTAAATAAGTTTGCGAATTTAAAGTTTGTTAATATAATCAAATTAAGACAAAAAGATGGACGAGTCGGTTGGTAGCCGAATGTTTAATACTACAAAAGCAAAGTAAAAATAGAGAAATGATAATTTCAGCTTACCACTCAAAAAATTTTTTTTTATTTCTTTTTGCAAAATACTCTACGTATGTGTGTGTGTCTTTACTTTCTTCTGACTAAAAACAGAAATAACACTTTTCTCACCAATTATTTTCCATGAAAGACAGACCACTAAGACTGATGCCCATTTACTCTTCCAAACGCAAACTCCCCCCCAAATGCATTAAGAAAAGCGTGAGTGTCGTCTTTTCATAGATCTCATTTGGTGTCCTAGTCACAGTTTTAGCCAAGAAAACCTTTTCCTACAGGCGAGTTCCATTGTTTGTCAGATTTTGACAGTAAAATGAAACTACAAAAAAGAAAGAAAAAGGCACCTCTTATAGCGATCTCTCATAAGAACCGTACCCTTTTTGCACAAAGGGATGCAATTCCCTCCCTCTTTCCGGGGGGTTCCGAAACCAACAAAATATCTTAATGAGTATTGCGGCTCGACTTCGCACAAAAGAGGTACCCTGTTCCAATGACCTGAGGGTTTGTGGGATGGCTGCAACATTCTGGAGAAACATCTGTAAATGATCGGAAGGTCAAAGGAAGTGGACAGAGACCGCAGTACAGTTCCTACGAGCAATTGTAATTTCGTATGCGTCTTGGGTCGGTACGCGACCACCCGCTGTTCGGCTGGTCGAATTGCGATGACAATAAATCTCCAATGGTTTTGAAACTCCGAAACATGGATCTTGGGTACAGGGCTATTTTATTTATTTGCTTTAGAAAAGCTTACTATAGAGAAAGAGTTCTTTTTTCTCTCCCACACTTCCTGGGGGCCCAAATTGTCTTCTGTTTAAGGGGGCCCACTTGCCATCGGGCAAGCTGGCAACATCGCCAGTCCGCCACTGCATCTAGCTCATGGTTTGCGTCTCAAGGCCATACTTTTCTATATGATTTTGGCTCCCTTGTGTTTCCTACCTTCCTAAAAGTTTCTACCTTACATTTTGAATCACCCTGTACATCTTGAAGTGCTTCAACAACCGTATATCATGCATATCAAGTTTCGAAAAATGTTAATTTGTGCTAGCTCGAAGACTGATCGAGTCTTTTGAATTTATTCGTAAGTGCTTCATTATGTAAGCTTCTCTCACTCGAAGTGCTAATTATAAGCAATGAGGCATTTTAAACGAATTTTCATTACTACTCAATGCAGTTTCATGCATTCAAGGCGTTTAATGCATTTTCATGTCTTATTTAGACTTGAACTCTCTCTTGAGACTCATATCTTTCAGACAGAAGAGATCTCTCTAATCCCTATTGTTCAATGAATATCAGCTCCTGGTAAAGTTAAACATTAAGTCTGGTAGTAAATATTGTCTGTCTCTTTGTTCGTAAACTCAGTGTCTTTTGACATCCTTCATTCTTTTGCTATCTATTTGGCGATTCTTGCTTTTTGTCTGGTAGTCCTGTTTACTGTCTCATACTCCCTCTTTTGTTTCAAAGAAAGGAAAATACGTTCATAGGTGGAAGAATTCATGAGCTGAGCATCATCTACTAAATCATCTATTCATCTACTAAAGACTGAATGTCAAAATCAATATTTTCATACTTCTTATGTGTCAATAGAAAATTCGATTCTTTGATTTTGTCTCGCAAACTTTAACTCATCGCTGTTTATCTTTCTGAAAAGCAGGATTTTAACCTGAAATTTCTTCGTTAATTTAATGATTCACAATAATTGAATAGAATGTTTTTCTGCGTGAGATGTATTATTATGATGCCTTTTGGTACAATTTAATACGGCGCTGTTTGCAATCTAGTAGAATATTGTTCAATATTTAATAATTTTTCATAGTTACAATCAAAAACTAAAGACAATATACCTTGTGAGCAAAAAAGCAGTCCTTAGTTTCGAAAGGATATTATTAACTTTAATATAAAAAGTACTATTTTGTTCAAACGTTTATATTAGTTACATAAACTTTACAGAGTTGGCGAGTAATGTAATGTAATTTTATGTAACTTTTTCGGTGTTTAATTGAATTCCAAACACTCGATATAAGCACCATCTGTTACGCTTGAAACATCGAGACAGTAATCCAGCTCGAACCATACTTCGTGAAGCATATCCGCTGGGATGGAGTTTAGTTTAGTTACATTAACGTACAGTTTTGAAGCAACTCGAGGTCTCTTTTGGGAGGGATTTATTATTTTTGAACTCCGGTCAGATGACGAGGACGACACTTGGGCTGCACCCCCTCTTCTAACTTCCGCACCACACCAGAGGGAGGACGTTTGGCCACTACGTATTATTTAAAGTGCAGCAGATCCACCGCGGAACTTCAATGGAGTAGAGTTTCGAACCTGAAACCCTCTAGTCCCGAAGCCGAGACCTTAGCACTAGGCTCCCTGGTGGGATGTAATTGACCTTTACAGTAATGCGTTCCTGGAGATCATATAGAGTTGTAGGTTGTGGAGGTACTCAGACGTGGCCCTTAAAGAACCTTCAAAAGAAAAAGTTACAAATGGCCAGATCCTGCTTCTCTCATACCCGGTGATGTCTTCAGAGACGAACAATTGGCAAAAAATGTCATTTTCTCCGATTACAAATGCCTCATGTCTCAACAAACCTTTTATGCCACTTCAAAGTGGATTTGTGTCTGGGTGAATCAACCTCAAATTTCTGTTTAAGTCCATGAGGTAACTTCATAACACTGGCTGTTTTCGCAAGTTTTATTACGCACCAGCACCTTTGCGGCTTGATGAAGGCACCACTGTCTTCTAGCTACCGAAATCACAATTAACTAGCCAGAAAAAGAAGGTATAGAAATAATTTTTGTTAACTGAGCTATAAATTGTGTCAATTTATTCAAATGACTATTAATTTTATGACACCTTGAAAGAAGTAAATGTTTTTGCCTCATCCTCTATAATTTGTGATTTTGGATTTCAGAACAAAAATAAAGTTATAGTTCATATAATAAAATTTATTCATTGCTTTTACTGAAAGTATTTTACATTTTATATTTTCATTAATAACACTGAATGGAATAAATATAAATACAATCCATTATCAGCATATTAAAAATCTCTACAACGTGAGAAATAAAGATAATTCTAATAACCCAATCACCGTCATTGTTGGATAGTAAAGCACAAATCCTGTTCAAAAATTGAAACTTATTTAGTTAATTAATACTTCACAATTTTGTCTTGCAAATGCAAAGAATATACTTTAAGTCATAGCTTGTATTGTAAATCTAGGGATATATATTTTTTTTACTGAAAACATTACAGATATCTTTATCCCATTAATAAAGTGGAAAAAATAAATAATAAATATCTGTAGTCAGAATATTAAAAATCTTTTCAATATGAGAAATCTAGATTGTATAAACAGATTTAAAAGCTAGAGAGCGAAGCACAAAATCTGTTCTAAAATTTAAAACTTTTATCTGTAAGAAAATTTCTGCACAATTTATCTGTCTTCCAGAGGCAACGAATGTAGAGAACAAAGAGTCCCTCATAAATCCTAGAATCTTTCACCTCCTCATCATAAGTAAGTTGAATTTCATTTATACTTAAAAGGAAAGCAGTGGCCTTGTGGTAAGTTTTCGGTTTTGGGGCCGGAGGGTTTCAGGTTCGAAACCCGATTCTACTGAAGATCCGCAATGTATTTGGACCATTTGCCAGCCAAATTATACGTAGTGCCTCAAACGGTCTCCCGCTGGTATGGAGCGGAGGTTTTGGGAGGATGTTGCCAGCTCAGGTGTCGTGCTCGTCATCTGACCGCGATTCTAAACTAAGATGTCCGTTCCAAAGTAGCCTTCGTGTTGTTTGAAAATGGGAAGTTAATAAAACTAAACTACAATTCATAAGATTACATTAAGGTCAAATTTTAAAATGACTCAGGAAATATATAGGCTAGGACGGTCTTTCTGTAAAGGTGAAAAACTCCTCCGCAAACGAATGAAAAGCAACAATTGTGCTACTTACAACTGAAAGAAAGATATGGAGCATAATTCCATATTTCGTTTGGAATGTAATTTGTAATTAAAGACTTTTTCTTGAGGAGGGAAAACTGGGAACATTTTGTGTGTTCCAAAAATGTTAGCTTAGAGCACAATATAGCACAGTTTTAGATAAATGAAAATAATTTGGGAAACATCAATGGTTCAGATTTGTAACGAAATGTGAAAGGTATTTTCTTAATTTTTTTTTCTCAATATTTCATTAAGTTTTATATTTATAAATTAAAATTAGTATTGTAATTATATTTTGAAGTACATGACAATAATTTTCCCTTACGATTTTAATATTTTAACACGTTACCATGTTCAAAATTCTGCTATGGTAATGAAACATTGAAGATGTGTCCATCTGATGGGTCACGACATTAGGGGCATTTTAAACAAATTAATTATCAAGTCTACTGAAATCTGAATTGAAGTTCTTAAAATGTATTTATAATGTACACTATAATATAGATGGAAATATGTAATATTTAGTACGAATCATGGATGTTCTAGTCCAATTTATATACACTCCTGCTCAAAAAATAAGCAACAAACACGAAAAGACGCGGTACACATGCAAAACGGTGAATTAAAACACGCAATTTACAAATGAGGTAGATGTTGCATCCCCGAATGCAAATAGGCAACCAAAATTAGAATAAAACGCAATTCCGCGGTCACACCGCAACGCCTTAAAAAGGGGCTTGCCGGACCTATGCTTCAGTTCCCAAGCAGCTATAGTTCCGCGGAATCCGAGTTAGTCAAAGCGGAAAGCATGAGTAGAAGAAATCTTTTGCACGATGAGATGCGTTGGAGGGTTGTCGGTATGTTGCAAGCTGTTGCCAAAGAGCTGAATGTGCATCGTTGTGTCATCCATAGGCTGCGAAACCATTACCAAACGGATCAAAACGTCAGTAGTCATGGGTCTGGACGCCGGAGAATCACCACAACTGCAGCCTATCGCTTCTTGTTGCCACGTGCCAGATGCAGCAGGAGGACACTAACAGCGCGACAGCTTGCGTCGTAGGTATGTGCTGTTGCAGGATGGCCCATACCCCGTGTCGCCTGTGTCACTCAGACTGCATGAAGGAGGACTATTCTCACGACGACCTGTTGTTTGTGTACCCTTGTCCCCAGCGCGCGTCAGAGCGAGGTTGCATTGGGCCCGTGAACATCGCAGTTGCGCACCAGAGCAGTGGAGGCCACTTACTCATCTTTATGGATGAGTCTCGATTTAACATCCAGAGCGATTCCCGAAGGACAATGATATGGCGAGAGCCAGGCATACGCTATCGGGCGCCAAACATCGTCGAAAGAAGCTTACTTGTCTGGGCAGGGATAGCAACGAACGGCCGAACTGACCTCTAAGTGTTCGCTGGGGGTTCCGTCACAGCTCTCCGATATCCTACACCCTTTTGTGCGGCCTTTTATCACTGTAATGGGTACCGACGTGACATTTACGGACGATAAAGCCCGCCAGCATAGAGCACGATTGGTGCAGAGTTATCTGAAGAGAGAAACCATTCCACAGATGGCGTGGCCTGCTAGATCACCGGACCTGAATCCCATAGAGAATGTGTGGGACATGTTGGGAAGACGGATTTTAGGTCGCAGTGTGCCGACAGGCATCCTCCACGATTTCCAACAAGCCTTACTACAGGAATGGGCATTACTGCCACAACAAGCGATCAGCGACACTATTTCCAGCATGCCTCGCCTTTGTCAAGCATGCATTTCAGCTAGAGGGTATTATACCCGTTATTAGCGTGTGGTTCCCACTGCGCATTCTGTCTACCAATTTGGGCTGCTGCGCCGTGACGGCCGTAATATATGTGTTTTTGTTTGTCTTTGCTTTATTGTTTGATATGTGGTCTAGTAATGCAATACCTACCTCGTGTAGAACTTTCACGCTTATCCATTAAATAGTTTTTGTTTTATTCAGAGTTTTGGGTTTGATGCTTATTTTTTGAGCAGGAGTATTTAATGTGAACTTAATTTTGAATAAAACCCGCATTAACTAACAAATATTTTATTTAAACTTGCCATTTAGTGAAGTCCACATTTTTGGATTAAGCATGTTTTAACCAGAAATTCATTCATAGAAAATTATAAAAGTGTTTGTAAATAAGCTTTGTTGGAAATTTAAAGAGACCAGTCATTTGATACCACACCACACTGCCTTATTTAACCTTCCTTTTATTAATTTGTTATTATTTATTTATTTTTATAATTCTATTTCAACTTATATATTATTTTTAGAACTGGACGCAGTTGTGCAATAAGGGACCATCTCTGAAAAATACCTGTTTTGAGACATAGTTGTTTTCACGAAAAATTAAAAAAAATTCTAATACAGCATTTTTCCAAAACTAATTATTTTATTATAAATCGTCTGTTGTACAACGAATTGTGGTTCGCGAATTTTGCTTAACAAATTTTTCAAAGGTACATTTTACAATAGTGAACCAAAATCCCTAAAATGGTCTGTATTGTTATACTAATAAGAAAGTAGTATGATAGAATAAGCATCAGTGAAAAAAAATTAAGCCTTTAACACATTTTAAGATTTTATGTTTAAATGCATAAATTAAGTAAAACTGGATGACTCAAAGCAAATGCTGTAACTGGATGCGAAAAAGAGTTCACACAGGGCCGCAAAATCTCCTTCGAGATATTTAAGAGTAAGCAGGAACTCTAACAAGAATTGCCATTTTTAAAAAAATCATACTAAAAAATTTTGATATTTCTTTTCCATTTTCCTATTTTCTCTTAAGATGAATTTTAATTCTCTGTTAGGAGGTACATAAAAAATGTTTAGTACATTTCAAATGTGGATACAAATTCATCGAAACGTTGTTCGAAAATAACAAAATGATTTCGCCTATATCAGAAAGCCTAGAAGGAATTGATCACAGAAAATAAATAGAAGAAATTTTTCCCAAAAACTCAGAACTGCAAAAAAATATAACTTACTCCTTAAATTACACTCTAAGTTTGATACTTGACCTAAGAACATTTTTTTAGATTAAAGAAAAGTATTTGAGATAGATCCGATTTATATAAATTGAAATGGTTTTATTATAGGGCAAGGGTTCAGTGTGTTACAGACTAGTAGCCTAGAAATTTTTATTTTATCTCTCGAACAGGTTAATGTTCAAAGTTCAAATTATTAATAGAGAGTGTTCCATCTTGTTGTCAAATTAATAGTTTAAATATAGTTTCCGAAACCTTTTTTGCTGTTTCCACAAATGAGTGTGTAAGACGAATGGACTGCAATGAAAAAAAGTAGTTTAGTTGCTGTTTAAGTTGCATGGCTGCCGTAAATCTGGATTTGCTATCTCAACTAAGCATCAAATAAAGGACTTGTGGACGGGTAGCTGCAGCAAAAGATTTCTTGTCGAAACTATGAGGTCTTTGAGTTGTTTTAACAGAAAAAAACGAATAATTACCGCATTAAAAATGAAATATTTTAATGATCATATGATTTAATTTTCCTTCCGGATTTTAATTCAATAATAACTCTTATTTTATATCTTTCTAAATGTATAGAAAATTTATATTTTTTATATGCTCTGACAACTGCGTTTGCAATCTACTGTATACAAAATATATTTAAGGGAAACCAGGAAGACTTGACTATGTTTTAATTTTACTAAAATTTTTTTCGAATATTTTAATCATTAGTATCATAAAAGACTTGAGTTTTTAGGAATAAGATGTGTATTAATTATTAATTGATATCTCACTCAAGCATAAAGTAAATTTATTTCATGAAATCACCTAGGTCCAAATCTCCTTACCCTTAAGAATCTATTCTGTAAATAATTATTGAAACATCATTTTTAAATAATTTTTTCAATATAAAAATCACCAAAATCACTAGCAGCAAAGTCAACAATTAAGGCAGAGGGTTGCTTGGAAAATCATCCAGTTTGATTTTTGAGTTGCCATATTGGCAATAATCACCATCACACCAGTAAGTTGACCCCAATTCCAAACTGAACTTCAATCGGCCACGAATATCGAATTTGCCTTAAATAACAAAAACGTATCTATATCAGCTCTTCTTTTGTTAAACTTTTTCGGTAGGGTCAGTCTCTCTAACTAACGATGCTCAAGTCTCTCTAACTTGGCTATTTCCATATAACGTAAAATTTAAACCCCTCAGAATTTGAAGATATTGCATCATATACCAAATTATAGCCAGCATTATGCTAAAAACTTGGAAAATATTTTGATTCATTATGCCTTCAAGAGTCAGTTTAAAATACATAGAAGAATGCAAAATGGAACCCCCAAAACACATTTACCTATAAACCATAATAAAGACTTTACATATTGGAATGGAAATCCTTTCCAATACACTTTATGAGCAAAGAACAAAAAATGATTGCACTAACAAATTAACAACTGTCCCACGATTTGAAAAATTCATCTTAGATTAAGTATACCTAGTTTTTCCTATGTAGAATGCAAAAACATGGCAATAATTGCATGTACAAAACTATGATAACATAGGGCATTAGAGAGTTTTTTATCGTATACTCATTTTATATTAAGTTTGTGGCCTGAATCTAAAAAGATGTCATATCAAGTTCCAGAGTTTTTCTTTCAATCATTTGTATTTATCAATGCCAAAAAAATAATAAATGAAATATTAAATTTACTGAAAATTAAAATTTTATTTGAATGTAAGTAAATTACTTTATTTGTTCATTCTGCACAATTTTGTTATAAATTACAAGTTATTATCAGAGTGAAACATTTTCAACTGCTACTCGACTCTCTACTTACAGAAGGGATATAAAAGTCCAATTTGTTTAGTTATATTAATTCTACATTTTGAAACAACACAAGATTTTGATATAAAAGTCGAAAAAATGTTATAAACAGACTCCAAGAAGAACAAAGTTAAAGCGAGGGAGTCTTAAGTTACAGAAGCCAGTGCTGCGGAGGATATTCAATTGCATGTCTAGGGAATAGTTTCACTGATTATTTCTTCTATTTTAGTGTAGGGGGAATGCGGAGACATTGATACACTTTTTTTTGGAAAGCTAAAAAATGATGTTACCAACGGAAGTAGTTATAACTAATACACTATATTTATACATTTGTTAATTTAATATAGGATTTTAATCGAATTTTGGTCATTAATGACACAATAAAATACTTATTACGCTTTTTTCCTAAAAATGGATTTGTATTAATCTGCCCCATACCAGGGGTACATTGATACACACGGAAATATCGAAAATAATGATGATTAATAGATGTGAGATCAAAACAAAATTTGTTTTATCAATAAACTTTGCATTCCAAATCAATGTTTAAAAGTTTAACAAAGTAACAAACTTTTATTTTAATCAAAATTCAACATTTTTAATGAGACTGGGAAAATGGAACAATGTTGCCTCAGAAAAGAATTTATCTCTATAAATAATAGAGGAGAATGAGTGTGTGTGTGTTCTAAAGTACTTAGGAGGGAGGGAATGTGTACTTGAAGCCGTTTTTGAAAATTTTAATTAATTAAAAATTAAGGGATCCTTGATGACTTGCGAAAATAATATAACAGAAAAATAATTTTCACACCATCTGGAAATGCAAAAAGTTGTGTTTTCGATGATATTAATTAAGTTTCCGTACCATTTTTCTCCAATTTTTATAAATTCTTAAAAAATATTTTAATTTTTATTTACGACAATACTTTTCATTTTTGAAATGAAATTCAAACTGTTTTCGTTGTTTAAACAAATACTTCATTGCGTGTTTCTCTTAGATATTTCATTTTTACGTTTTTTCCATTTCTGAAGACGATTTTGCAAAGTAGTTGCCTTTGAGGCACATTGATACACACAGCAGATGCGTATCAATCTACCCCAACTCCTCCTATTTATATTGCTGTCTTTTAGTGAATTATGTGTGCCTTTGTCTGTGTTAATGTATTAGCGTTAACAATTGAAACTAAAAGATAAAAATATTTTGTCGTATTTATGGACGCCTTATTTTAAAAAAAAGATTAACAAAATCTCATTTGTTTAAAGAGTTTGGGTTTCATACTTGGGAATGGAACTGTGGATCAGAATATCCTACGGCTCCTCATAGAATGTATAGGGTTCGTCATGAGGAATTAAGTAAATGGTCAGTGAGGAAGAAAAAAAAAGGAATTTACTTTTGGTGTTGAAATGACGTGACGCGAAGCAAGGCTACTAAGTAGAAAGTTTGAAGTACATGAAATGAAATTCTTCATCGAATCAAACCGAAGAGCTTGAAAAATGTCTTTCTGCATAATGGCAAAATTCTCATTAGTACCAGCTCATTCTATCTATCTTAAGGAAACATGAAAACAATGAGTGCCTAATCGAAAAACCAAATTACTTGCTGTGATTTGAAAGTTTCGCTCACGTTGTTAGAACAACAAGGAAATTCCACCCAGAGCTCATGTTACATTAGTGAATGATATAATAGAGATAAAAATAACCGCTGGACAACACGATAATGGTATCGAAAAACACTCTGATACTAAGTTGAATACTATAAGCATATTCTCATAAATAGCTTTGTGAATTCTAATAAAGCGAAAGAGGTTATAACTGATCACAAACTGGAGCATAAATGTGGGTATTAGTTATTTTCCTTTAAGTGTAGAAGTTACAGTAGGTCTTAAGATAATGTGTTCATGATTTTTATTTTCCATAGAATGTTGAATGAAAACAAAACAATTCATTCCTGTCTCTTTTTGTTTGTTGATTATATCATTCATAAAGCATTTCAGAATCATAGGTTAAGCCATGTTAAATTCAATTGCATGGCTCTGATTCCAGGCCGTCACGATCCTTTGACTTCAGCCAACTTGAGCAATAATTTTCAATTGTGTACACCACAAAATATTCCTTATTTTAATTTAATATAATTATAGTTAAATCCGACAAAAGTGATGTTGCTGAGGCCATTAAATTTTACAGCTATAAATAAGAAGTTATCACTTGAAATTTCATTTTCTTTTAGACATTTTAGAGATTAGGCTCTTTAAACAAAAGTGAGAATCAAAAATAGTTTGTGAGCAATAAAAATCATGACTACCTAGTAGATTTTAATCAAGGTAGGCAAAAGCAAAATATAAAAGAAAGAATGATATAATTTTAAAGGATTAGTAGCCTTTCTCTAGAGAAAAATACTATCATTATATCCTGATAAAAATTTACATGATAGCATGAAATCAATAATAAGCTTCTGATAAAATTTAATACATGGAAATGAAATTTATTGTAAGTTGCAGCTTATAATGCATTTCCTATTTCGAAACTGGAATTCTAATAAAAATATACTTATGTAGTTATTTGATTATTGCTTTATTTTATATATATATATTGCAAGTAATACTTTAGCTAATTTATATTAACACTATTATGAAAAAGAAAATATTTACAATAATCCTTATATCATGTATTGATATACTGATGATTTATTAATATGGTCAAAAGTAGAAGAATACACACCACATATTGACTTTTATCCAGAGTATTTGATATTACTAAAAACTAATCAGGGTTTTTCACCTGCAGATTTTCTAGATCTTGAAATTAAAATAGTTGATAATAAATTAAGCACTGAGATTTATGATGAAAGAAACACTTTTCCGTTCAATATAAATAGGCTACCTTTTTGGAACAGCAACATCAGTATTCAAATTTATAGGAATATAGTTCTGAATTGTATTCATAGAAGCACTATTTTAGTCCCAAACAGAAATAAATAGAGGTAATATATTGATAAATTTATTGAAAATGCTTTGAAATATTATGGATATCCTATAAATTTCATGTTTGTCTATGTTAATAAAAAATGTTTAACACCTTTAAATTAATAGTCTTTTAGATTTATTTTGATGTGATCATATATAATGGAATGCACAAAAATATTAGTATTTCACTACATAGGTAGATGGCGCCACTAGATTAAGTATAAGATTGCATCATTTTTATTTTTAAGTACATTTCCAAAATAATATATATTATTATATTGAGTTTAATTTAAATTTATAGCTAAATTTTTTAATGATGTTTAGTATAGTATTAATATCCTAATTTAGAAATAATATTTTCACTTTAAATGCAGAACTGTCTTTCGGATAACGCTCGTGTCATTACAATATTTAAGACTATGAATTGGTATGCATTAAGTTATATACTTTCTCGTTTCTTATCTTGAAAGATTTGAGAGATTTATTTCCCTACATTTTGTTTTTCCAACAATTGGCTTTTGCAGAGGGTTGGCGCCACAAATTCGGATTAATGCGACAAAATCGATTCCAAAGATCGATTGGCATTTGATTGTTGGAATTCCAATTCTGGGTTGTCCTTTTCATAATAGTAATAATCTAACTAGTATTAACATATTAGTATATAATCTAACTATCTTTTGTATTTCATTTGTATGATTATTGATAAGGTAACATTATTTTAATTTTTAGTTTAATATTTGTATATATTGAAAATGTGACATGTGTTTTGATTGTTTGAAAAATTCAACTATATATATATATAATACAGATCGATATAAAATTCTTTTTATAAATTAAGTTATGTCTTGGATAAAAAGTTTCCTTGTAACGTTCTGAAATCTACTGAATCGCTTTCATAATAAAGGTAGATTAATACAGGATCCAAGTACTTTTATGAAATAGCGAGAGTATTCGTTTGTTAATGGAAAAGCTACATAGTTAGTTATTCAGTTAAATTCAATGCTTAAAAACTGAATATTTACAACAGAAGTGCACCTCTGTAGTAAATGCAACTTTCCCTTTTATTTGCTAATGTTTCTTAATTTCCAAATATATTAAATAAAAAGCGTTTCTTTGTTCAGTCTATTAATATCAAATTTGAAGAGTGTTGACATAACGATTCTTTACTCACATGTTTCGGAAATCCACCCCTTATCTTCTTTTCCAAACAACTCGATAAACTAGTCCAAAAATGCATTTCAAATGTCTCGCAAATAGAAACAGTTAATTATAGAAAAGAACACATTAAAACCCAAGTAATTCTGTTTTAGAATAAATTACCTTTTTTCTTACTTATCTCTAATAATAACGATTTATTTTTTTTTAGGTAATAATCTTTATCTGAATAAGTTTTCAGAAAATCAACGACCTATATTTACCTAAATGCATGATTTGTGAAAAAAATAATATGAATATTAAGTAAATAATATACTCTAAACATGATTTATTGTATAAAATTAATACTAAGGCTAAATGGCTAAAAATAATAAAGCTAAAAGACAATTAGAAAGGTGCGAGAAGAAAAAAATTATCATGGGTTAATCTTAAGCTACAGTGACTATAGAATATCAGCGCACCTGTCGAGGGCTGTAAAAGTGACATTCTATCCCATGATGTACGGCTTTGGCATACGCATTAAACGCCTTTTGATGATTGTCTGTGCTATTTTCCTGTAACAATGTCTCATGAATTTCCTACTTGCTGCACGCATTTTCTCTTCCCTTTTCATTTTTTTTTTCTTTCTCTTTTTTCATTTCCGTTGAAAAGCGAGCTCTCATAGCAAAAGAAGAAAGCAAATGCTATGGAAAAAAGAAAAGATTTTTTTAAAAATACAGGGTGGACACAAAATCTTTCTCTGGTTACAAAACGTTAACACGAAATAACCGCTGAAAATAGGTATGCAAAATTTTATCTTACCATAGCCCTTTTCTTAAAGCTTCTTTTTATCGTCAAATAGATTGCGAAACAAATCCATAAACGTAAACCGTGAATCGAAAGTTCACAATTAGTTCAAAGTTCAATCAATCAAGTTCAAAAACGTTACTGAAATAGCGTCGATGAGGAAAAAAGCGCGTGTTCCGTGGTTCCATGCAATCATATAGGCTATTTCTTTACAAAGGGATTTAAGACGTTATTATGGGCGCAATCTGCTAGATATCAAGACCTTAATACAACCCCGCAATGGGTTCTGTAATTCGTTGGGGTTCCAGGACGGATTATTTCATGGCATATGGATTGGAAGGGTTGGACCACACCATGAGCTGCACTTTCTTCCGATATTACTCCTCTTGATTTCTACTTTTGAGGTTAAATCAAGGAAATAGTCTATCCTACACAATTTCGTGATAATGAAGCATTAAACGCTATAATAACAGATGTTGTATCTAGTATTCCTTGACACTTGATAAACACGTGGCATTCAACACGTCAACCACCACCCGTAGGTTCTCCTAGCTACGAAGTGGGAACACACTAAAATATTTTAATGAAATTGATCTTATCACAAACTCACTTACAGTATTTACAATTTACAAAAAAAATGTGTTTAAATATAATGGTTAGCGAGCAATGAATTTTTGAAAATTAGGGAAAGGCCCTTGTTTATGAAAGAGATGCTGTAGCACTTCAGCTAATAGATGAGTCATCAATGACAAGCATGTCAATGGCACATAGGATGCTATTGAAATATGCATGCTCCTTTTAAAAAAAGTTTTTTCTGCGAAAAAACTCCTTCAAATTAAAGTAAACAAATTTAGATCATTATTACGAAGAATTTCGAAATTGATTAATGTTTGATCTTGCTGGTATTTCTGAAGGTTAAATAAAAAAAATACACTGCCAGAGTATCGAAATTCGGTTGATAAATCATTGAATCAGAATAGAATTCCTTTCGCAAAAAGGCCTGCATGTTTCAATTCCGTTCGTTTTATCCCCTATTAAAAGAAAACAACAATGCTTTAGAAATATGTGAGTGCAATATTTATGAGGAGTAGCGAAAGCGGGTTTCGATTTAAAATTTCTTTCATTAATACTAATGAGAGGAAAGAAACTTTTAAAATCATATTAAAACTTTGTGTTTTTATACGCTTTTATTGAACTATTGAACTGAAGTTCTTTCATGTTTGTAAAGATGGTATTTTATAATCGATTTCTCCCTCATTTTCTGATGTTTTAGTGTTCTGAAACTATGTACAGATGTATGAACCGTTGACACTACAATATTTAATCATTTTCATAGCATAATTATCAAATATTCAATTATTTTTAACTAAATTTTGATTCCATACGAGAAAGTGCCATCTAGTAGTGCATTTCAGAAAAATGTTTACAAGATTCCATAATAATTTTTATAATGAATTATAAAATATATTAAAGACTAAAAAGTAGAAAATAATATAAATAACAGTTACTTTCATAGGGCTATATTAATAAAACACACTTTTATCATTGTACTAAAAATTAGAAAATAACTTTCAGCAAACAAAATCGTAAAAGTGTGAGGCGCTGAAAACTACATGATAAGGAAATTAATCTATAATGAATATCGTAAGAAAGAAAATTCCTATTCCATTCACTAAAAATTAAACATATTACGATTGTGATTAAAATTAAAATTCAATTATTTATTCTATTCATTAGTGCATACGTTTTTATGATTTTGATTTGAACTCCGGATTTTTTGAAAATTATTTTCTATTCTTCATTACTTTTTTCTACCATAATAATAAAAAACGAATTTTTTTCAATTTTATATCATGATCAAAGAATTGCAAAAAACGTTAACACACAAAAAAAGTGAAAAGTTTTGTGAAAGAGTAACAGATGTTGTTAGGACAAGAGTTTAAAACGACTGTTTTAAAAGCAGTAAAATGTAATTCTAATTTCCAACTGATGGACCTTAGTCATTGCTTTGCATATAAATGAGGAATATGCTTAAAAATAAAATATTTATTTGCATTTTATATTCCTTATACGTTTCTTCTCAGAAAAAGAGAAATAGACAAATTACATATATGTCTACTTTGTCTCTCAACGCGTTTCCACAAATGGCGAATATAAATAAAAATTTTAAACCTTTTCTTGAACACTTGCAATCTTGTATGAGTAATTCATAATTCTGTTTATTGATCTAATTGTCAGCAACTACAAAATTTCAAAGACGTTGAAATTCTCAAATAAAATAAAAATTTTTAATCATTCTTCAGATACATCCGCAAATAAAAAGGTGACATCTTGGAAGCTAAATTTGTTTCTAAGAGAATAAGGAATGATTTAATTTGAAACTTCGAAAATATTTATGAAAGTTAAAAAAAGACAATAATTTTTGTAAAAAAACTATCCAAATGCACTTCTTAATCAGGTGCGGAATTCAGTATTACTTCAAAAAGACAATAACATGCAGTATGTGTAATGATAATGAATTTCAGTTAAAAATAATTAGTTATTTGAAGAGTTTTCTTTTCGATGTTGAACCATTCGCAGGACGTGGTGCTCCTCGAAGCAAGTCAACTATTCACTATTTTTCATCCTTATAGGTACTTGTCGTTCTCTTACAGTCTGGTGTAGCAACGTGATGGAAAACATATCCCCCCAGAACAAATTTCCCCAGGACAACGAACCTCTTCTTTCCCCAGATCCAGACTCGGGACAATTTTTCAACTTTCCGCTCATAATTCGAGTTTTTTCCCTTCGATTAATACAGTATACAAATCAACCCAATCAAATTATGTTAAAAGTACTTTCTTCATCCAGGTTGGGCAGGAAGTCTCCAAGTATTTTTTTGACATATATATAATTTTCTACTATTTCATCCCAATTCAATCATCTGTAATTCTTCCATGCCAATTTATGCTCATTGAGTTTCTTATATATATTTTTGTCGGTAGCATTTAGTTCATATTGTATAACCAAGAAACATTGTAATCAGTGTATGTACTGTGATGTCGCCTTTTCTTTGTAACTTCTTTTTTTAATAAATCTTCCTGCACTCCCATTCTACTGACAGGGAACCTTCACAGTTACAAGTTGGGGGGCATAATGTGGCGAAAATAAAAGAAAAGGAAAAAATGTTGTCCTTTTCATGATTTTGATGCAGAACTTGCCTACCAGAGCTGGCTAAGCTCGATCTCACGATACCAAACCCGTACCACAAATTAATTTTGGTGAAAGCAAAAAATAAAAAATACGTATCTGAAACATCGTTAATGTGGCATATCTTCATGTGGCATAGGTTCTGACGAATCTTAGCAACACAACGAGCTCCTAGATTTGACGGGAAATCAAATGCGGAAGTATAAAGTATGTCTTTAACACTTATACTATCTAAGCATGCCATTATCAGTAATTATAGAAAACATTGCTTGTTTTTAAAATAAAAATTTATAGTGAAAAACTTTTAGTATATAAACATTTATAGTGTGATTTCCAGTCAACGCTCCGAAATAAATTAAATACAGTGGAACCTTGATTAACGAGCACCTCGTATAAAAAGTAATTAGCATAACGAGCATATTAAATTGTAAAAAAATAACTCGCTTAACGAGTGACGTTTCGCATAACGAGTGACGAGAAGAGGAAGTCCCGGTATTTTGCGCCTGCTACTGTCATATCCAAGGATCTTTTATTTTGTTTTAATTCGCGCGCGCGTATCAAACATGGTGTCTAGTGGTGAGTTCTTATCAAATATGGTGTCTTGTGGTGTATTCTTATCAAATATGGTGTCTAGTGGTGAGTTCTTACAAAATATGGTGTCTAGGGGTGAGTTCTTATCAAATATGGTGTCTAGTGGTGCCTTCTTATCAAATATGGTGTCTAGGGACTAACCTTGCTCTCAGAGAATATTAGAAATAACACTTCCACAACGTTTCCTGCCTCAAAATGATCGAAAGTGCATGGGAAGGGGTGACCAAGAAAATTCTCACTCCTGTTTGGAAGAAGCTTTGGTCGGAGAATGTTGTTATTGAGGAGTCTGAGACAGTAGTGAAGTGTGAAGTCTATAGTTAATGAGATTGTTGCTTTGGCCATGATCAGGGACTGGAGGTGGATACCAATGATATCTATGAGCTTGTGGAGGAGAACAACTAAGAGCTGACCACCGAAGAGTTTATGGAGTTGCATTGTGTTTCACAGCAAGAAGTTATGGAGGAGAGTTTGTCAGAGGAGGAGGAGGTAACAGAAAAAAGACAATCTTTTAGCGCAGCAAAAGAAATGCTGAAAGCATGGAAAACTGTTGCATCATACATTGAGAAGCATCACCCTAATAAGGCAGTGGCTATGCGCGCTACAAATTTTGGTTGGGATCTAGTAGTTGGAACACACGCGATTTCGTCTCCAATATGGTTGGTTACCTGAGGAATCAAGCGGATTACTTCCATTGGCAACCCATCGGCTAGATCGCTTACGTCATGGCAAGCGTTTCGCGTTTTTGAATTGTTTACATACTAAGCGGATTATTGAAAAACAAAAATATTTATTAAATATTTAATTAAATAATAAAATATATTTTAATTAGGATAATTTCAAATAGTGAATAAATGATGTATAGTGAATAAATGATATTTCAAATAGTGAATGTTGATTTATTTGGTGATTATATATTTCTCCGATTACATAATTGAGAGATTTTTTTTCTTTGCCTTATAATGAAAATCGTTTGCATGGAATTTTTGAAGTTGCTTGGTCAAATTTTGGAATTCATCATTTGGAATGCTGTCTTCACCTGCGTGATGGTTTCCTTGATGCGCAGCATTGTTCATTTTTCTTCTTGATATAGTTAGAGCGCTTCCTCCTAAGTGCAAATATTAGAACCGAGTAAGTCTTAATTTTTTACTATTACTTGTTCTGCTGCTTCATTAGAGTAATTAAAAAAAGCCGATTCCATAAATTCACTAAGCTAGCGGAGCTACTAGTTTCCCACTTTGCTGAAGGCGAAGCCGCTGATGTTTTTTTAAGTTAAAAAAATTTTCACGAAAAAATCGCGAGCACAATTTCTACTGCTTCATTAGAATAATTAAAAGAAACAGATTCCTTACATTCAATGAGCTAATAGTTCTGTTGAAATTCTACATTTGAAACGGGAGATAGTGCAACGACAATCCAAAAACGCAATGGGTTTGAAACAAGATTAAACTTTAAACGATTAACTTTTAACTGTGACCGAGCACGTTTGTTTACCATTAGCATTCATCTTGCTTTGGCGACTTGGAGTTCTGGCGCCGATTTAATAAGAGTGTGTTCTAACTTCTAGATTTCAACCCAAATTTATTTAATAATAATGCTGTGTAGCATTTTCGTCAAATTTTGAAATATAATTAAGTATGCATCATAATTTATATAAAAAACTCAATAACTCTATTAAAACACTTAGAAAAATTAGTAAAATTCTAAATGAAGCATTGAACTCAATCCTGGAAATTATAGTATGCATCATAAATAAAATAAACTTACTATTTCGATTTTTTTGTTTTGTTTTCTGCAAAACGTATCCGCATTCAATTTTGCTTGAATGCTGCTATAAAAGAAAAGATGAAGAAGATCAACACTCCTTAACAATCTTATCTATAATTTCCTTTGAATAAAACGCTATACATAAAGTTTTTGAGTATTTTTCGGCAAAGAACGCATTGTTGTATTTTACATTGATTTATATGGGAAAAACTATTTGGAGAGTGAGCTGTGAGGTCGACTCTCATGTATAGTCCTCAATTCGAGAATTACTTCTCAAATTTTTTATCCTCAATTAGAGACAAAGCGGCGTTATAGCAAGCATACATCTCAAACATACCTTTCTACTAAACCTAAACCTAAAAACTATATCGCTCAACGAGAGTTTCGTATTCCGAGTAAGCTTCGAGGAATGAATTATGCTCGTTAAGCGAAGTTCCACTTTATTATCAGGTTTTCAGCTGCTGCAAAAAAATTAACAACGATCATAAAAATAATGAATTTTCTCTATACAACTAGAAGAAAATAAATTTGAAAAATGAACGTAGATAATAAAGACTTGAAATTCAGTGATCATACAAGCAAACAATTTGAAATCAACCACAAAATTTAATTTAAATTTAAGGAAATATATGCTGAAACTAGCTATGAATAATGAAAGTGAAGAGAGAGATCATATAGATATTAAATAATAAAAATATTATAGTCCTTTTTGAAAAAAAAATGCTTTTAGAAGCAAGCCAGTTTTTTGTAAGTTACTACAAACTGATCAGCTTAGCTGAAAGAAAGTTTAGTTAAAAAAATTTTTGCATTTTACTAGCATTTTTGACTCACAAGCACTTTTCAGATTTTTCTTAATGAGTATACTAGAAAGAGCTAATGACTGACACAGTGTGCCATTATTTCATTCTATAGAATAAGGTTAAATATTACTGTTTACTAATTTTAGTTACCAATTACAATTGTTTAGTATTGGCTTCTCATCTTTAAAACATTTCTAGGTCATATACAGGGTGTCCAACAAAGGACTCCCTGATTTTAAAATTAAATAACTCGGCAACGGAGATCGATAGAAGATTGAAACCGGTGGAATGCTTAGTCTGAGAGCAGTAAAAATCTCATACAGAAGTTTCAAAATTAGTCACAAATCTTGCCGACAGGTGGCGCTGTACGTTGCAATCTCTATTCAGAGTCCGAGAAGAAAGCTGTAAACTGTCATTTGCAAGCAATCGTTGCAACCACATCACAATCGATTCAAAATGTGCATTTTTCGTGTCATTTTATATGTCAGATCGACATCTAGTTGCTGTAACCGCTATACTATTATTCTAGACACCAGCTGCATTGTACATATCTTATTTATAATCTTCAGCGTAATTAAATTCAGAATTTTAGTTTTAACTAGTCGTGATTGCGTCTTCCACAATTATTCAATTCCTAATTTTTGATGTGCATTATCTAAGTATATTTTTAGCTACTGAAGAATATTTCATATAAAATCCTAGTCGTGAAATGGTTAATCAGAAAAGAAAGAATTTGTCTAGCCTAATTTCGAAACTAGGCAAAGGAGAAATGCTCGACGACTATTTCAGCCATTAACGAGCTTTCATTCGAACTATCTTTGTAATATCATTGTTTTTTCTTCCTTTTTTTAACAACGAACAACTTCGAAACAAAGAAGATCACGCCTGTTTACTCTGCAATAAAAAATTCAATTTCTTAAAAAAATAATTCAGTTTGACTGGATTTCTTCTATAAATGTATTTATTAAATTTGGGGCTTCAATATAATGCAGGGTTAATAGAATTAACTTTAAAAAATAGGTTAGGCGAAGATTTTAAGTATTTAAATCAATTCAGACAATAAAATATTCGTCTGAACCGTGAAAAAATGAAAAAGTAACTTATTTCCCCTAAGTTTTCATGTAATATTTATTCCCGATTTGGAAAATATTCTGGTGAATATCATAGAAATAAATTTTATCTATCCCGCTTTGAAAAGCCCTAGCTCACCACTTTTCAGAATGTATTCAAAGTATCGAAATCTACCATAATCATATTACTTAAATTTCTCTCTTTTTTTCCAGATCAATTATTAGCATATTTTCTTCTAATTAAAAAATATTTAGCGCCCCATCAATTCTTTTTATTGATATCAGGATCGTAGATAATCTTTTCTCGAAATTTCCCTTTTTCTAATTATACGTCGGAAAATATTTGAGATCACACTGACTGTAATGGAAATAAATAAAATACACGTTAAATCTAATTAATTGTTATTTGAATGAAATCGAATGCAACTGTTAATCATCTGATTTTTATATTCTGTTTATACAGTTCTAAAGAACTAGAGACGAAATAGTAAAAATATGAACTAAGCCCACTTGCTTGAACTAAGTCCCATAGCTTGACAGAAAAAAGTACCTAGAGGAACTAATTACTTTTCTAAGGTAGAATTGATGTTGATCATTCTAGGAATCAAACTGTTCTTTTCGTTCTTCATTCCTAGAAAAGAATTTTCACGGTTATATTTTAATTAGATTGGACAATTAATCGCATTAATTTTAAGAGTTCTAATGATAGTTAGTGGTATTCACTAGAGGAATGTAATAGTGAGGTACGCATAATATTTACGCCTTTTATGTAGATATTTTGTATCTACATATTTGTTTCATTTATTGCTTTTAATGGAATGCTAAGAATTCGAATAATGATAAGATGAAGAAGAATTTTTATTCACAACTAGCTGATACACTATATGCCCAAAAGTATCCGGACACTTGAAGATTCTCACGTTGTTTAGAATTTCTCCGGAATGGTTTAACTGACTGCCTTTAAACTTCGTACATGTAAAGAATACACAATAACTCACATTTTACATTGAAGATTCGGTCCTGAGGGCAATTAGGGGACCGTCTACAAAGTGATGAAGACAAAAACGTATTTGGCCCACCCCGCTTCACAGAATACTGTGTAATATTAACTGTATGTACTTATATGTACTGTATAATGTGCTGTATAATGTGCATAATATTTGCAGGAATTTTCGTAAACTCATCACAAATATTTGGGAAGATATAGAGGTTTTCTTAAAAAATCTCAAATTTTCCAACCTGTTTTTGCTTATAACATGCAGAGTTTTCTGTTATATTATACGAAACTTACAGAAAAGAAGAAAATATATTAGAGAAGCATTTTGTAAAAATTTGGAGAAGAAAGTTTCAATATTACAGGAATTATGAGCATTTTTAGTAAATAATATTTTACTGCGCACGCGCGAAACATAGTGCAATTTTTCTTTCACAACTTTAAAGCCAGATATATAGGGCAACTTATATAAAAAAATATTCAGTTCAATATCATTAGTACTCAAAAAGATATAGGCAGTGCAACGAGCAGAATTTCAGCTCCTGTCGAAGAGAAGCTAAAAGATCAGGGGTTGTGCACAAATTGATATTTTTTAAACTTATATCTTTAAATAGTTATATTGAGCTAAAATTCTGCTCATTGTAATGCCGATATTTTTTTGAATACTAAAGATATTGATCTGAATTTTTTTATATAAGTTACCCTATATATCTGGCCTCAAAGTTGTGAAAGAAAAATTACACTATGTTTCGGGCATGCGCAGTAAAACATTATCTACTAAAAATGCTCATAATTCCTATAATATTCAAACTTTCTTTTTCAAATATTTACAAAATGCTTCTCTAACATATTGTCATCTTTTCTGTAAGATTCGTATAATTTAACAGAAAACTCTGCATGTTATAATTAAAAAACAGGTGGGAAAATTTGAGATTTTTGAAGAAAACCTTTATATCTTCCCAAATATTTTTGCTGAGTTTACGAAAATTCCTGTAAATATTATGCACATTATACATTACCATTTCTGAAATTTTCTTCTTGTTATCTGTATTCTGTGAAGCGGGGTGGGCCAAATACGTTTCTGTCTTCATCAGTTTGTATACGGTTCCCTAATTGCCCTCAGGTCCGAATCTTCAATATAAAATGTGACTTATTGTTTATTCTTTACATGTCCGAAATTTAAAGGCAGTCAGTTAAACCATTCCGGAAAAATTCTAAAAAATGTGAAAATCTGCAAGTGTCCGGATACTTTTGGTCATATAGTGTATATCCGGTGTTTCTCGGGGTGAAAATATTTGCATGTCTAATTTTGTCTCGCTAATACGCCAGCACACACTCATATACAGAGATAATAAGCATAAATAGACTCATTTTTTAAAAAATATCTATGAAATTTTTAATGTAGAAAAAGCTTTATATATAAAATATTATAATAGAAAATTCCTATTGTGTTCTACAACTTTATTTTAAACTAATATGGACGAATTTCCTGTTTTGTTTTTTGGGGTAATATAGAATTTCCGTGCCCAGGATCGATTTCCGATATAATGCTTTGGCAAAAAGGATACCTCGACATTCGGAAAATAGGGGGAGAGAATCCTCGGCACGGAAGTTCTGTGCATCCAAAATAAACAAAACAGAAAACTCGTCCATTAGAATATTAGTTGCATTTAACGATTTTTAAGTCTCGTAACTTCTCAGAAAAATTACAGAATGTAGAAAATGATGTTTAAAAATCGATGAAAGCTAATTGTTTTGGTGAGGTATTAATAAGTTTTTAGAAATGATTAGTAGTGCGAGATTTTTATTTAAAATTTATTTAAACATTGCTTAATTAACCGAAATTCAACTAAATAGTCCGAGTGCTCAACATAGCGGGCGAAATTAAACTTCAGGTTGTAACAACTCGGAGACAAACAAATAAAATTGTTAAAAATATCTATAATATTTTCATTCAATGGGAATGGCAACACAAAAGATAAAATAATCTTTTCTATATATGGAAACATAATTTTTAATATTAAAAAAATTAACCCTTGAATTAATTGTCACAAAACCTGAATCCTTATGCTACATAGTATTTGTGCGAAATTTAAAGAAAATCTATTCAGTCGATTAGGACAAGTACTGTACAAACTATTTATGAATTTTCACTTTAATTTAGGGGAAAAAAATTATTAATAATAGGTGTCAGAATAATAATACCTGCTTTCACTAAAAAGAATGCAATTTGAAGTTTAATTTTATATCAGTGCAATCCAATGAAATACATGTTTATTTTCAAGTTAATCGCCTATATGATATTGCTTTCTATATTTTTATCTATTAATAAAATAAAAGGGCAATTTCTACAGCATATATTTGCATCTCTAATATATATAAAAGGCAATGTTTGTGTGCGTGTGTGTGTGTGTGTTTGTCTGCGATGTCCAGACGAATCTATCGCACTTACAGCCATGAAATTTGGCACACAGGTAGTCGTAATGGTGACTGAATGCACCTCGAAGCCGAAATTTTAAATTTTAATTTAGAATTTTTTTTATTTAATGTTTTGTGCTGTTTTGGTTGATTTTTCGCACTAATTTCTCAATAGAATGGTTTCAAATAATTGTACGACAAAAATAGATACACCATCGGAAAGAGCACGCGATTTCCGTTCTAATGAAGTTAGTTTTGAATTTCTAACGTAATTTACTGAATTTTGAGAAATTTTTAAAAAATATCCAGTTTTGGCATCAAGATGTTACTTTTGATTTTAAATTTGTTGCATCCGACTTTCTAATAACACTATTAATTTCAATTTTTTTCAGCTTATAACTAGAACGGTTCTGTCGGATTTAAAACAAGAATGGTTAAAATATCTTTTATCGTTTTTTTTAAATTAATTTTTTTCTGGGCCGTTGCGAGTTATTTTTCTCGATCGAGTTCCAAAAGCGGCACTTCTTCGGAACGTTGATGCCAATTTTGATTGGCGGACGCGTAGGATACGTCATGACCTTTATCTGAATGAATTACTTCGATTATTATTTTCGGATTTTATTTATATTTTGCTTGCTGTATAATAATCATTTTCACGTTCCAATTTTGTAATATTGTTTTGGATTAACGTACTCTGTACTGTAGCGTGAAAAAAAAAATAAGCCGGAAAATCAAAAAAATTGTATCTTTTGTTTTGATTTTGTTTTCAAAACTTTTTCATGTCATTGTGGGCGGTTCTTTTTTTTTTCATTTTGTTAAAGTCCTGATTCCACGGGCAACGCCGTGCGCGTACTGCTAGTAACATATAAAATAAAAATCAATTAAAATATTTTATAAATATAAATTGGATTAGTTAATTTTTGAAGTCTGACTTAAATGCATCATTTATCATATATTTTTCTCCCATTCATAACTGAGTTACAATATTATATGGATCTTATAATCTGAAATCACATTTGAGATTTCGATATTGTGAAAAAAAGTTTGAAAATAGTTTAATTTTTTGTTACCATTTTTAAATTGCGATGCATTGCTTTTCCCTTAGTTAATCTTCCAAGAGAAAGGAAGAAAATTCCCCAGTGTTCAAAATTTTTTTTATCTGCTATTAACACCTATGGTTAACAAAGAAACTCTCCCCATTTTACATTATTGTGTGCAACTTAAGGGAAAATTGAGCATTGTTTATTATTCCTCATTCTAATATGTCGCAGATGTTTGTTTAATTTCGAGTGGTTTTTTTACTTTCCTTTATTTAAAAGTTTATGATGACGATCGTTCTAAAAGTTAAGATTATAGCCAATTTACAAAACTTTTGATATCTCCTATTAACAACAATGGTTGACAAAGAAATTCATCCTCTTTCACATGACTGTACATAAAACCTGGAGAAACTTATCAGTGCTTCTTATTCCTAGCTTTAACATAAGACAAATGCTTATTTAATATCAAGTGGGGTTTTTGTTCATTTACTGTTAGTTATTTAAAAGCTCATAAAACACTTTTAATAGAGATAAAATATAAAATATTCAACTCCAAATTAGAACCCGCTTCCAACAACAGAACTTCGCCATTTGCGACTGTGCAAATGTCAAATCCAAACCTTATTTTATCTAACATAAATACAAAATTAATAGTATGTGCTACAATTAGTTATTTGCCTTTGTATTTCATTAGAAGTAGCTGCATATGCGCCTTTCTATTTAATGCAAAAAATAGTTTTTATTTTATTTTAATTTTAATTAATATTTAAATTGATTTTGCTAAATTTTATCAAATGTAACTGCTACAATTAGTTAGGTAATAATTAATTAAAACAATTCAGCAAATTTTATTTTAACACTGTTTCATTTAAAACGATAAAACAATATAAGAACTTCTTTAAAATGATCAAATGACTTACACAAATAAAAACCACAATATGCATTCTTATGCTAATAAATTATCGATTTCTATCCGTGGAACCCCAAAATATTGGATGAATCAAAAGGTATGCCATGTATTCGTATAATACCAGGCTACATAGGAGCCACTAATGTGCATAATGTCAGATCAATGGGTCATTAATAACATGCGGGTTTCCTCTAAGATACTGCAAAGCAAACAGGCGCTCAAGGCCACTGGTATTTGCAGGTTATTGAATGCCATCAGCATTTCTCTGAAGAGGAGTATGAGTACTGTTCCAAGCTTCTGTTTATAGTTGGATGTATATACAAACCAGATGATCAGCATTAACTTACATCAAATGCCATTCCGAGTCGTAATTGTGTGTCTGGGTAAATATATTACGGGTGTCTGTATTTTCATAGAATTCAGCCAAAATAAGAAATTAATATAATATTTTCTAATTTTGCACTGGGACTACTGTGGTTTAGTCCATCGAAAACCGTTTTCGTCAGATTAACTGTAAAGTTATTGTTAAATATACCATACATTCAAATAAGCGCCAAGCATTAATTTTATATTAAGTTTTGCTTTAATACAATTTATAGTCTTTAAGTAAAAATTTGAAAAAAAAGTATCGAAAAAATGTTTTATTTTGTTTCCTTATAACTGTTGAAATTGGGCATGGGGATCAAATTCAAAATTAACCTATGGATAATAAGTTAATTTTTTAAACATAATGAAACGAAAATATACAGATTACGATCATTCACTAAGTAGAATTTTTAAGCTGAACTTTACCGTAGGTAAGGTAGGTGATTTAAACTGGAGAATGTAAAATGTGAATATAAGAAAAAAATAATGTTCAGAATGTTTTATCATAAACTTCACTTGAGAAAATAACGATTAAATTTACTTATAGGCAAAAAATAATTATTAATTGTGATAATAATTATAATAAATATTGAACTTCTTTAAAAAAAATTTAGATTTTTTTCAAATTTTAATTGATTCATTACAATTTTACTTTCTTGCAATTATATAGATAGAACACCAAAATTATTCATGGATATTTTTGTCTCAAGGAAAATAATGAATTTACATTTGGGAAAATAAGGCCAATCATATAATTATCTTTTTCCATGTTCAATATTTCAATAGGATAGGACAATTAGGAATTTTATGCGCAAAAACTACTCCGATTTGAATTCTATTTATATTTTTAGATTTCTATAGAAAATATTGTTGCAGTTTTTTTAAGGTAATTCTTGTGTCGTCGTATATGCGGTCTTAAATTAATATTATCAGGTTGTTCTATTTTAAGCGCATCTCCTTGCAAAAAAAATTAATAAAAATAATTTCATTCCAAAATTTTCTAACGTCTTCTAGATGTCCTTTTTTTCTTTATCTGCTTACTTTCAGAAACGTTGATCGGCAGCCAAGTTTTTGTAAAATGTTTTCTGTGTTTTCCTTTAAAATATTATTTTCTGTGCATTCTTTTTAAGAAAACAGTATACCGATTGTTTCTAAGAGAGTTTCAGGTTTGCTGAAAAATAAGGGTAATTTGATATTAACCGTTAATTTTCCTTACACTAGGGATATTATGAGTCTGAGAATTTTTAAACTGAGAAAACATTAAGTACAATTTCTTCATTCAATAAAGAAAATTACCCCAAGTTCCTCAGAAGTATTTTTAAAAATACACGTTTCTTTAATGGTTTTGCATTAAGCTTTGCTTCAGATCAATTCAAAGTCCTATTTCTATAAAAATAAAACCTCAATTTTTTTATAAATAAAATTAACTTAAAATGCCGAAATATTCTCTGATCAGAGTCAATTTTTCATAAGCATTAATTATTCATTGCTTTCTGAACAACGCAAACCGAAAAAACCGCATATTATCTAACAGAACCTGTTTCGATATGTTAAAATTTTCCGAACTGAATTTTTGATGGGGTCGCATGAATTATTTTTTAGACTTTTTCAGAGATTATCGAGTTTAATGTATAAAGTTTTTAAGCAAAGTGTAATCCAAATTTATGCGCCTGATTTCTTATTAACACAAATCATAAGGAAAGGAACAGTTACATTAAAATGTCGATATAAAAATAGTCTTTTTATATGATTTATTCCATTATTATTAATTAAAAAATTTAAAGACTAATTTTAGTTTGGTTATGAAACAAAATATAAATAAAAGTTAATGATTTATTCACTAATTCTTTCCATTTGCAAAGTGTTATTCATTATTGATATTGAAGCGTGTCAAACTGGGAAATATAATGAACGTATGAGTAGAAAATAACCTATCTAAAACAGCTTTTGCGAAGAAAACTTTTCACATATCATTGAAATCAGATTGACTTGTTGGGAGAGGTTTCCTTTAATATGAAAACACTGAATTTTCTCACAATCACTGTATAGGGAAGACCGGGATTAGCTGTTACACGGGGAAGTTGCTATATTCGAATTTTAAATTTACTTCCGGTAGAAACTCACTTTACTCTGTAAGGCTGCCCTTATTCTTGTAACTTTCTCACTAAAAACTGGAGGCGCCTACAGTCAATAGCAGAGATAATTCTTATGGAAATGTTGATTTTGTGTCCTTTAGTAAATTTTCATTTTTTATTTGCGACTGAACCCTTGAAGATATCCGTGTAACGTCTATACCACGAGAAAGCCTAGTATTATGCCATTCACAGGTATGAAGATATAGAAAAACCTCACATGTGTCTACTTGTTACAATTTCGTTGGGGCTATTTGTTGCAGTGTAACAACTTGCCCCTAGTAAGTTTAACTGTGCAGAATGTATTTTCTTTTTAAAGTTGATCTGAGGAACGATAAAATCAAGACATCAAGACGGATGAGAGTACTACTCCTCAGGAAACAATTCTGGAGGCAGCGAGAGTTATGATGACAGGTTGTTCATTGCTGGTAAATATGGAATTAATTTCATGATACTTCAGAGATACTGTAGTAAGATGAAGTGATGCTAGTGATGGTTATTTGTATTTTTAATCAATTATCATTTAGTTAATTTAAGCATAATTAAATGAAATTAAACAATATAAAAAATTGATAATTTTAAAGATATTTCTTGGAGATTCTGGATACGAATTATATTAATGAGCCCTTTTTTGTTTCAGATCGAGAATCAACAACGTTAACGAGACTGGGGTGAAAACGTTTTAGAAGCCAAGGAAGACAACTACCAGGAATGGCACCAAACAAGTTGGAGCTATGATAGCTGTCGAGAGAGGCAGTTTGGTTACCATGGTTCTTGCTGTTAGTGCTAATGTCAAATCAGTTCCTCCATTTTTTGTTTTTCCTACGAAAATCTTTAAACGTAACTTCCGTTCAAACGCACCTCAAGGAAGTTCAGGCTCATCAAATAAATCTAGATGGATGACTGAGCAGGATTTTCAGAGTTTCATGAAACATTTTCTAAAACATGCCAGAATCACCAAAGACAGACCTGTCCTACTTATTCTGGACAATCATCAGTCTCATCTCGTCTTACCAACATTGGATTTGGCCAAAGAAAACGGAGTGATTATTTTGTCTTTACAAATTACATATTTGTGCAAAATGTAATTCAGATTATGATCATGACGATAACTTATAAAAATAACTTATGTAATGAAGTGAATTTATTAAGAAAAAAGTCTATCTTTATTTTATAGATACCACAAAATAATTACATACTGAACACAAAAAGATATATTTGTTTTTATTGATTAGCATATTTTATGTAACAATCAGCCTCATCTACTGTAACAACATATCCCATTGTGAGTAAGTTGTTACAATGTGCATATGCGTATAAAACTTTTAATATCCTTGAATCATCTTTATCTAATAGTTTCTAAAAATATATGTCATGAATCTCTAATAATCAGAGTAAATTTTAAAGTGTGCTTCGCAAAAGTGCTTGCAATAGTTTTTTTTAGAAAATATTTAAAAAAATATTGTAACAACTATCCCTGGTCTCGCCTACACACCGCTGCCAGCTGCTCTTGAGAGCAATGGCTGAGTCATAGAAAGTCAGAAAAAACCAGAAGGAGCTGAGTTAACATCATTCTGAATAGTGTTTAATCCTTCACTGAGGAGAATGACTTTATCCGTCATCTACTGGAACTGAATGTCATGATTATACTACAAGTATATACAGAATGTTTCAGAATCCCACAGAAAAACTTTTAGGGGTGATTATACACATGAAGACAAACAACTTTTGCAAAAGAGCATATTTCCATTTAAATGTTGTAATGTTTCCTAGCGAAATACATTTTATTTACTTAAGCCTTATAAATGGCTTACAAGAAACAAATAAGTAAACCATGAAATCTTATATTTATTGCTTTTGATATTTTACGATTTGAAATTATACCTTTTGAGGGTTTATCTTTTGGCAAGAAGCACTTTTAGCCGATGGTTTTTGGATATATTTTATATCGTAATATTTTATTTCAATTTCACTGACTTGTTGAAAAATAATGAAAAATATTCGATTAGATTATTTATTTCTTTGAAGAACAGTTGATTCTCCAGAAGGGATTCTGATTTTGTCCCTAGTTTTCTGCTGCACTTATTTGCTACCTTTTTGGTGCCGGTAGTTGTGAACAACATAAAATTATTTATCAGTTTCTTAATAATCGTATCTGAGAATTTCTAATGTCATCAAATACTAACCATAAAAAGCAAATTTATTATGCTTGTATGCATTCGATACAATTTTATCATGATTAATATCAAATAAGAGATTACACATTCCATTAAACCGACAAAATCTGCGCAGATATACTTCTTTAAAACATGTCTTTAGAAGATTAAAGTTCTGAGTAAGTAATGATCGGAAAATCTATTCTATTTGTCTTCGAAGAGATTGGGACCTCTCTAATTTACAAGTGGCAGATACTGCCATTTAAGCTTACCAGAGTGTAATAACTAGAGCTTCGTCTCCTCCGTTCAACTGAGCATGAATTGTACCTGCTGAATGTGATCATTTCCCTCAGTTATCACTGACAACTACAGTCCTAAGAGCTTTTGATTGATTATATTACCATCGGATTCAAGATTGAGAAACCTTAAAAACAGTAAGGAAAGGATTTATTCTTTAAGATTAAAAAACAAACGTGAATATATTTTTTTAAAATTCAGTGTTTAAGGATCGACATTTCTGTTATTTAACCTGTTCCATGTGATAGTTTTCGAGCCTAAATGTCTTCGGATTTAGTACTTAGTTCCGGATGTTGCATTCTTTATTCAAAAAAATAGTGTTTCCTTTCATCATGATGCTGCCATCTTTATTTCTTTAAAAACGTTTCCTGTGGCTTTTTTTCTCCATTTTTATCCTATGGTTTATTCCTACGGTTTTTTATTCCCTTTACATATTTATGGTTTTATTTTATTAAATTCTTCTAATTTTAATTCTTAAATACATACTCTAATGACACAAGATGTTCGACCATATTGCTACCATATATGTACGATATTATACAACATTCAGAATATTGAACACCATTGCAAAAATACTGTACAATATCTTTTGGCTAATCCAGAAAGGGGAAGAAATGTAACATTTCTGTTTATTCAATAAAGCAACAGATATATACACTGAAGAGCCAGAAAAACTGGTACAGGCGTTCGAATGCAAATAAGGGATATATGCAACCCATCAGCCCAACGCGATGCGGTCGGCAGCGCCTATGTAAGACAACAGGTATCTGACAAAGCTGTTGGATCGGCTCCTGCTGCTACAATGGCAGGTTGTAAAGATTTAAGTAACTTTGAACGGGGCCTTAAAATCGGCACACGAGAGATGAGACATAGCATCTCCGAGGTAGCGATAAAATTTGGATATTCGCATACAGCCATTTCAAGAGTGTACCATGAATATAGGGTATCCGATAAAACATCAAATCTCCGACATCGGCGTGACCAGAAAAAGACCTTGAAAAAACGGGACCGTCGATGACTGACGAGAAACCTTAAACGAGTTAGACGTGCAACACTTCCTCGAATTGCTGCAGATTTCAATGCTGGGGCATTAAGAAATGCCAGCGTGTAAACTGTTGAACGGACCATCATTGATATGGGCTTTCGGAACCGATGTCCCACTCGTGTACCGTTGTTGACTGTACGGTACACAGCTTTACGCCTCGCCTGGGCCCGCCAACACCGCCATTGAACTGTTGATGACTGGAAACAAGTTGCCTGGTCTGACGAGTCTCATTTCCAATTGTATCGGGTGGATGGACATGTAATGGTATGGAGACAACCTCATGAATCCATGGACCCAACATGTCAACAGGGTAACTGTTTAATCTGGTAGAGCCTCTGTGGTGGTATGGAGCATTTGCAGTTGGCTTGACATGGGACCTCTGATACGTCTAGAGACGACTCTGACAGGGACACGTGTGTAAGCAACCTATCCTATCACCTACACCCATTTATGTGCATTCCGACGAATTTGGACAATTCCAGCAGGACAGTGCGACACCCGACACGTCAAGAGTCTCCAGGAACACTCTTCTGACTTTAGATACTTCCATTGTCCGCCTAAATCCTCAGACATGAACATTATTGAACCTATATGGGTTGCCTTGAAATGTGCTGTTCAGAAGAGATCTCTACTACCTGGCACTCCCATGGATTTGCGGACTGCCCTGCAGGATTCATGGTGTGAAAAACCTCCAGGATACCTTCAGACATTAGTCGATACCATGCCACGTCGTGTTGCATCACTTCTGTGTGCTTGTGTTGGCCCTAAACGATATTAGACAGGTGTACCAGTTTTTCGGGCTCTTCAGTGTATATAAACTCATGCATATATATATATATATAAACTCATGCAGAAAGGGGGAAAAGCATTTAGCGACATTTTCAAACAATATTAGTCATTTTATTAATTCTTTTTTCATCATTGATAGTAGAATGGCGGAATTGCCACTAGAAACGCACATAAACTAAGCTCACCTTCGAAGAAAGGAGATTATTTTCGCCTAACTCTTTCAGGTTACTCTCCATAACCTTTTTAGATAGCCAATTGTGAATGATATATTATTCAAAATTTAAAAAAGTAGCTGTACTAGCAAAAATAAAGCTTTTTATATAGATAACCCTAGCATTTATTATCATTTGCGTTTGCAAAATGCATATTTTTAAAAATCTTACCAGATCTGAATAGCTGGAAGACATGTTGGTTTGTAGTATTTTTATTAATTGTTTTTCAAAAATCTTTTGAGAATAGATATGTTCATGAATCTTTAGTTACGTGTTATGATTATTTGTGGAAACGCTGTCTTATTGGCATCCACTTACTCGCACATGCATATGCGTATGAAGTTTTGAAAGTAACCTATTTTCGTTTATTTACACACTCATTAACGCCGATGAAAAATTTCGTTAATTGTTAAAAATTGCTTCTTTTATAACTTTTGAATAAATTAAAAGTAAAATATTGTCTAAATACATATTCTACTTACTGAATAAAACTTAGACAGAATGAGAGATAAAATTTCCTCATCATATATTAAAAGAGAACAAAAAGCATTTAAAGGACACCTTCCTCTTTCAAATCATTCAAAAGGATTTCACGCGGTATTCATTTCAATTCATACTCGCCTAAAATATCCGTCAATGATTGATTCTGAATCAAATATTAAAACAGTCTTTTTGCAAAATCCACATTGAAGGGCGAATCTGTGTATAATGTATTCTTCTAGTAAATAAATGGTTTTATAGAATTATATCAGTTGTTTCCCATGGAGAAAGCAATATTCTGAAGATAAATTACAGGAATTGTGAGTAATGATGCGGATGCAAACCAATGTTTTCACACAACTGTCATCAGACCACATTCGAGAAGAGAAATAAATTGCCTCTCTAGACTCCTGCTTCCTTTTGAATTTAATATACTAATCTTCAAAACAAATTTTTTAGATTGAATTTTGATTCAGATAAATAGCGGTAAATGAAAAGTAGATCGTTCTAGCAAAAACTTAAAATACCTACATTTCTCTTCTTTCAAAATAGAACAGATTTATTGAGTACTGTAATATTGTTTATATTTCAATTATAATAGAAAAAATTAAAGGAACATGTTGATTATATTGCCTTGTAAGAATGGTGTATATTTTAGAATAATCTGGAAAATAAGGAAATGGGAATTTTTAAATTGTATTTCATCCACAGCCTAAAGAAATAAAATTGAAATTTACTCTATTTAATCATTTTTATGAAAGCATTTGAGTTCTTAATGTTTAAAAAAATTATTTCTTCAATAATTCAGTTTCTTCAATGTAGTTCTATAAATTCTTGTACAAATATTTTGAAACATAAAAAAATATTGCTTCAATAAATTTTTAAGTGATATATGAGAAATGAGATGCTTTTGTTGATAATAGTGAAAGAATGAATCAATTGGAGACAGACGTCTGACACCAATAAATAAATAGTTTTCAGAATTTAGTAATAAACCAATGTTTTTTCATCGCGAAAATGGAATGTTTTATGATATAAAGGACAAATATTTCCTTAAACAATTTCACATCTTCTACCAGTTTAAATAGTTGACCCTTGGTATTTCTTTATTCATTTGTTCGGAAAGAAATACTTGATTTAAACCTTCAATCTCTGTTTCCGTAAATAATAGTTTTCTGGAATGCTCTATTTATTTTGTTAAATCCCTTTTAATTATATTCCTTTCATGGCATTCTTGTGGATGGATTATTCGTAGATACAAGTACAGTAGAACTTCGGGAATCCGAAATTTTGGATAATCCATATATATATTTTTAATTTTCTCAAAAAATTATTAAAAAATGAAAGAAAATAACAATTAGGAATCAGAAACATACATAATGTTTATTTCTAACTTAAAAAAACATTTAAATTGAAATTTAATAATGAATACAGCACCTTAATGAATAGAAACAAAATTGGCCATCTTCTTTTGACGTAAGGAACTCAACCTGCTTGAATCGCAGCTACCTGTTTCCGTACTCTTTTCACAGAGTACTCAAAGTCAATACTCTACCGCATTTGGTATATCAAGAGTATTTTACCAAATTTTCCCGACAATCCGAATTTCCCTGAACCGAACAGAGGTCAGCCCCAATTAGTTCGGATTCACAAGCTCTACTGTATTGATATCTAGTATTTAGTTCATAACTTTTAGTCAGTTTTCCCCAAGGCCAATTTAAACATGAACTTTCCTTCAATTTCTAAACTGCCTCAATATGTTTTGATTACAGAAAACTGTGAGTGTAATAAAACAGCCTCAGGGTACGAAATTAGAAAGCTGATTATGATCTACGGATTTAGTCTGGCAATTTATTCCACTATCTCGGAAACTGTCAGTACAAATGTGAAGTAAAATAAATTGTTGAGCACTGCTCAAATACTATACAATAGTGTTTTAAATAAACGCATAGGGGTAAAAGAAAATGAATGATTTTGTGTATAAACAACGGAGTAAATGCTACTAGTTGCAAATTTGAAATGTTTAAGAAATCTTAAAAAGAATAAAATGAACGGTTTCAACATTGAAAGAAAGTTGCAATAAGTTATGATAAAACTATGCATCTTACAAAGAAACCCAGAAAAAGAAACAATCGAAATTTACTTTTAAAAAATTAATTTTACACAGAGAATAAAATGCACTATCACATAGTATCGATACATTGCAAAAATATTATTTTTAAAGTTGAAAAAATTCTAATTAAACAAAATACCTTCCGTCGCAATAAGTGCAGTCTTTTTCATGTTTACATGTCCACAGCACGTTAAATTAGATAAATTTTCAAAATAATTGCTGACATTTTCATGCCATCTGATAATGAAATTTTTAATACTCAGCTGAAATAATAATGAAAATAATCGAGAATTTTTTAAACCTGTTTAAATAAAACAGAAAATGAATAATAAAAAATGAAAGATATTATTAAAAGCTCAATAGTTTAAAAAATTAGACGACCTAGCTGAATTCAAAACTGAATCCAATATATGAAAGGGCAACACCCGAAAAGAGAGTAGAAACCAAATTGAAAAAGAAAGATTAATTTTTAGTTACATTTTATTTTGAAAGGTTGGATATAATTTTAAATTCATTAGAAATTTGATTTAATCAAGTAAAACCACACAATGGCAATTTTATTTTTTGTTTAATTTAAATAATATTAACCCATCTGAAGAAAAATTAGAAAAAGCTAGCCAAAACCTAGACAAAATTTTTTGTTTAATGAAAGACAAGATGTAAGCAGGAATGAGTATTTTGAAGAAATCAGACCAATTAAAGATTTTAAATACTTGCTACCTGTTTAGAGCTCTCCGGAAGAAACGCTTCATTAAATTTACAAAACTATTCTAGAGTATATATTTTTAAAAGTTAAGTTTATATTTAAGTTTGACTCTAAGCTTGAAGATTTCATTAATATTACCCGTTCCTGTGGCAAGTGGAGAAAGAAGATTTTACAAACTAAAAATTATTAAGAATTCTTTGAGATCAACTATGGTCGCCGTGATTTTGTGGGAAGGTCTCGGTTTCTGGACCGGAGGGTTCTAGGTTTTGAAACCCGATACCACATAAATCCACCGTATGTGTGGGCCTGGTACACGTTAAATCGGACTTCGAGGGTCTAAAGTTCTCTCATTGCTGTGGCGTGGAAGTCTGGAGATGAGAATCCCGGCTTAGTTATCGTCCTCGTCATCCGACCACTGTTCAAAATTACAATATCTATACCAAAATGGCCTTCGTGTTGCTACAAAACGGGACGTTAAGATAACTGAACTAAATTTGAGATTAACCATGTCACAAGAACGTTAGTTGTATTTTCAATAATTTTAGTTGAGAAAGATATCCTGAATTATTTCGATGTTAACGACAGAATTAATGAATATTCATGCTCAAAAGCCAGACTGGTACCTTTGTGGAATAAATCATTTATGTATTATTGTTCGTAAAATTTTTGTTGCATGATGCGTTACTTTAATATCTTTTTAATTAGCATTATATTCTTTGACAATACACATTTTTCTTAAAAACTGTTCCCATAGTAGATGTTTTCTTGATATTTTTTCGTTTAACATTGTTTTTTAAATAGTTTCAGTTACCAATTTCCATCGCAAATATAGTTTTTGTTGTTCTTTGTCAGAAGATTAAATTTTTTTGTATCAATTTTTGTCACAATAGCTTTAAAATTATATAAGTTTTTCTTTTATATCTTTTCATAATATTTTTATAATTTCGATATAAATAGAGATAAAAAAATCTATGTTTATTTATCAAAAACAATTTAATAAGTGACACTTTAGTTGCACTCCCTTTACATTCTTTATTTTCTTTCTCTTTTTTTTTTGAGGGGGGGAGGCTATTGTTAGCCAGTGTGGTAGCGCCGAAACAGGAATTTATTTCAAGTGTGAAAATTTCAAGAGCAAGTTCTGTGCCTTATCCTTCCGTATCATGTCTACAATCAACGTTGAATGGACTTCTAAGTTATTTATGATGATATTGCTGAAAAGGTTTTTGCCAATACGAATGAGTACCTAATTCATTCGGCATTTTCCAAACGCGGCCGTTTGAGCGGTATAAATTATATTTGTGGTATCGCAGCTTTGGAAGTTGTGGCGGAACAAAAGCCCGTTTTATGTGCTGTATTCTTTGCATCAATGTGCGCAAGGTTTCTTTTAATACTAAATCGTTGATGCTCTGCAGCTTTGTAACTGTCTCTTCTCCAGTATATAATACCATTTTCGAGATAAGTACGCTAATTTTGAATTTTACTTCTAGATGTCGCTGTAAGTGGTAGCACATATCCACTTTTCTATGCCTATACACCATTTTTATAACTATAGCTGTCGCCGTTCTGAAATTATTGATAGGGGCTTTAGACTTTAATGGGCACTCTGTTAAAATTAATTTTGTGCTTATTTATAATAATTTTGCACTACTGTTTGAATTATTGTTTGATTACAGCCCAATTTGTAATTTCATTTTGCACATTGTTTCATGACAACAAAGACTTTCAAACTTCCAAGTTTTCCGCATAGAGGCTGTCTTAATGAGAAGCTAACAGACAGTTTTTAATTACACTATGTGAATCTTCCGAAGCAGCATTAATTTTAAAATATGCCAGTAAGTCAAAATTGAGCATTAGCCTTTTGAGAATATACAGCACAGTTTTACTGTCATTTACATCAGCACTTCTTACAATAACATGCTCCCTATTGCTATAGCTAATAACTGAAAATACATTTAGAAAAGCTTTTCCTTTTAAGAGTACTTCAGTTAAATACTTTACTAAGTCCCCCTACGGGAGCTTTTATCTAATGTGCGTTTGCTAAATTGCATCTTTAAAATAATAATTGTTCTCATTTTCTTACAAACGAAAATGTGTCCAAGCTTTGTAAGCTTTAGTGACACTAATTTCTAAAGTAATTTTGATGTAAAATAGTTTAAGCATCTTACGAATAAATCGACTCTTGTGCATTAGGTTATCTAAAATTCTAGTAATTATTTTGTAAAAATGGGGAAATATTTATTATTTTATGAGATTCTCACTAGGATTTTTTTCCGCTGAAAATCAATTTCGAGTCTCAGCAGGGATTATAATTTTCTCGATAATTAATTAAATGTTCCTAGAAACTTTTCTAATTAACAATAAGTGAAACAGTTACATATTGCTTAAAATGAAATTATACACCAAAGAATATTGTCTCACTCGATAATTAAACCAGCAACGGTTTGGCAAGACGTCTTGTTTTATTGTAATGTCTGAACATCGTTGCTTTACAGTTTTCATTTACAAATGACCGAACATGGAAATTCTTAAAAATACCTTTAAATTAAAGGGTTAGAAAACATTCGGGAAAACATTCAACGAAAGATTTTATTTCAGACCTTCCCTTAGAATTTGAAACACTAATATGGAAGATACCATTATCTTTCACATTTAATAGTTTAGTAAGAGTTAATAAAATTTAATTCCTTTAGATTTAAGTAGGGCAATTTCAATTTTTTTTGAATGTCTTGAAATAGAGAAGACACTAGAATATTACAAAATTCTGAATGTTAAATGTTCACTGATATATTTGCTGAACTATGTCCAATCAAACTTCTGCTTGAACAAATGTAGGTATCTTTAGCTGCAACACCGTTAAAAATTACAAATATATAAAATAGAATTATAGATCATTTAGAAAAAACTGTGGGACTTTTTTTTATTAATGTTTCAAACGTATTTTCGCTCTATAGGAGTTAAAGATGGTTATCATTTGTAAGGGATTTAACAACAGATTTCCATGACGTGCTGAAATGTCTTCCAATAGGGCATTTTCTAAAACTTGAAATTTCTTTCTGTAGGCCCTGTCTGATGAAACATTGTACTCTCATCTCTACGAAGAAGCCAAAAATTTATTTGAAAGGAGCTTTCAAGTTTCCTATTTTAAAAATGGAGCTAAAAATGGCAATCTTAAACTTTTTTTCTGCTGACAAACCCATTTTGAACCGAAAAATACGTACGTGAGTCCAAGATTGGAGAATGAATTTTAAAATGCGTAGAGATAATATACGAAAAACTAAAGAAATAGTTAATTTTACGTGATTATTCAAGCAAGTTTCAATGAAGCGTTTGAACTCGAAATGATTATTTTGTACTGTATTCCCTAATAAACATTTAAAAGAATCTGAAAGAGGTGAATGGGAACGTTTTCTGAAACTTATATTGTTCAATGAGAATCCATTAATTAGTGTCGATGCTCACAGCTTCAGAAACTCTAATGTTATTGAAGATCTAAAAATTCGAGTGCGAATTTTTATCTTAGAGCAGATCGAGGACTATAATATTGCTTTTGAATCTTCTAAATGACTGTTTGGCAACATTTACGTTTCACAATTTATGAATTGATAATAAACTACTTAATTGTAACTTTTTCATTTTAATTGTGTATAAAATATTTTCATTTCTTTAAACAATAACTAATAACTGCCTTTAAACAATAACTTGTATTTGTTTCCATACCATGACTTCTACCTTTTTATTTCTTCAAAATATATACAATATTAACCAAGTATTAACAGTACTGTTATATGATGAATACTCACTAACTTGTTACTTCTTGAAAGTTTTGTTCTTCAGTAAACTGCATTTAATAAAGAGGTTTTTGATAATTAATAATGCCATAACCCTTTCTCCATTTCACTGTTGCCGATAACTTCCGGAGTTAGAGAAAACCATCTGTAATACTACTTTATTGTACTTATTCATCGATTACGGTTTCTTTTGTTACAAACAATCAGAGAACTTTCTTCTTTCAAACAAAAATAGGTATTGAATGAAAGAATTGCATTCCAATAGTTCTGTAGTATATTACTCAGAAGTTATTATAAAATACATTACATCTTTTTTTGCTATTGGCATTTTTATGATTTCTAAATTTCATTTAAATGCTTTTAAAATTTAATAATACCTACTTAATCCTAAGTTCAAAGTATGAATATTTAAAATATTAAATATTTCTAAGTACATTATCTGCAATTTTGGCATTTTGTGGATATAATATATCAAAACCGTCTCATATTATGATCTATTTCAGTGACATTTCAATTTGTAGAATAATGCATAATCGTATTCCTGTCCACTTAGGCACTGATTTGCAATTTAACATTGTTACTTATTTTTCATTTTTAGTATTTTGACTGAATAATAATATATACTAATATATACTAATTTTTCCTGTATTATTTCACTCACTTCGATTCACTCGATTTTCTGATTAATTTATAGAGTGAATTTATTGATATGAAAGGATGGACTAAACAATATTGAAGTTTGAATGAAACTTATTTTTCGAAAATGCTAGTAAATATGTTCATGATTTCTTTTATTAAGGAAATTTCTGAAGTTAAAAAAGCTCTTTTTGTTAATAAGAATATTTCTTGTTTCTACTTTAAAATTCGAAAAAAACATTCATTGATTTCATTTTAAGCTAAAATTTAAAAACATGTTATTGTGCATTCGAAGAAATATGTAATTTTCTGACACTCTACTTTCATGGGAAATTTTGAAACTGTTTTTCAAATCTTTAATTCCCCGTTTCTTAATATAATTACAAAGAAAATTTCATATTCCATTGAAAATAAGAAATATATATATATAAGATCATGCTTTAATGAAGGTGAGGTGTAGTCCATTTTGAGGGAAGAGACAATATTTGGCTTAATCTTCTTTTATTCAGTCATTGAGGATATCAGGTTGCTTCTTCATGGGTAAAGGATTCAGTTTTTACGTAGCTCCATGATCAGAATAGAAGAGGTAACGCGCGAAGCGGCGAGTTGTTGTTGTCAGGTTACATGATGGAATCAAGAAGGGCAGATAGGAATGCGCAGAAAGTTTAGAATGTTTACCCAGAGAAGGGAATTTCCCCGCAAAAGACTCGTGTCTCGAAAAGAAAGTTGTAGTGCGCTTATTACGATGGAAGTTGAAGTAATTAAAATGAAGTGTCGTTAAAAGTGATTTAAGAAATTTAAAAAAATAAAATATCACAATTTCCCCCCTCCGCAAGAGTCGCACGATATTAGGGCTTTTGCTACCACAGAACCTGCGAAGCTGGACAAGTTATAAAGTACTATTAAAATTTTGATAAATTGCTTTAATTTCTGGTCATGGGCTTGAATTTAATAATATTAACAATAAATGTATAATACGATATCCATATTTTTCAAATGCACTTCAGCGAGTACAAGCAAAAATTTAAATGCAAAGATATTTATAAAAACATAGAAAATACTCATTTAAATATAAAAGTTATTTCAATAATATGCACACAAAACTTTTCTATTATATATCATGTTCCCTCGAGTACTCCAATAAACACTAGCTAGTTGACTGTAAAAAAGTACCATTCATGTGATGAAAAGTTCTTCAAATAAAAGTTCTTTCAATAGTAAATTGAAGTACTGATTTATTTATATGAAAAATAATTTAAATGTAAATATCCAAGTGTACGTGCATCTAAAATGGTATGAAAAACATTTTTATAAACAAAGATACGAATATGTTTCAAATAGAAAAATAGGAATATACTAATGTTTGATGTCAGTGACATTTTGTTGAGTTTAACATCAGTGACAACAGTATTTTTAATCTTGATAATGTTGTCTAAGGAACTGGGAGTATCACCAAGTTTGGGTAAAAAAAGGACTAGGTCTTTGTGATCTGTTTCCTGCATTCTCCCAGAGAGAGAGAGACAATTCACAAAACAGAACACAATATTGTTAAACGCTGTTTTTAAACAGTAAGACTTGTTGCATTTATCATCATTGATTTGTTCTTTGGGCAACAACACTAAAGAAGAAAAACATGTAAGATTCAGCCCTCCATGGGGAAATAATTTTTGAACAGACTGACTCTTACAAAAGGGACAGAATGATAAAGGCTAGACAAGATCTTTTTTATAGCTAATTGATTATTCATGACTTAATTTAAGTTTATATGGTGAATGAAAACATCTTAATTTAGAAATATGCACAATTTGTGTAGATTGTTTTGTTAAAGGATTTGGTTTATTAATTTCATAAGTTACTTCAGAACATTGTTTAATAATTTCATATGGGCCAGAAAAAGGAGGACTTAATTTTCTAGTATTGGGATAATAGAATTCTTCATAAACAACCAGATCACCTGGGTTAAATTTCTTGTCAACAAAACGTGCATCATATCTTATTTTATTTTTGTTATGATAGACTATTGTTCTTTGTAAAGCCAAATTACGAGCTTCGTTAACAGGTTCATAATAACTATTTTGACCAATAGGGGAATCATAAGGTAACGTACCAAGCAACAAGTATGCAGATGGATATTTGGTTATTGAATGGGAGTTAAGTTATACTCATTAGTAACCCTTTCTAATAATGTGGTCCAAGGAACTTAGTGGAAGAGGAATTAACCTTACATTTAAGCCTAGTTACTAATGACTGATTAACGCGTTCAACTTTGCCTTTCGTTTGTGGGTGATAGGGCTCTGTTAGAAGGTACTTTACATTATATATATATGTAATAAATTAACACGTTCCTAATTTTTAAAAATGCTACTCAAAATTCAATCCTTAAAATTATTTATACTTAAACTCTAACACACAATTAACTGTCACTTTAACGGGCTGAAATCCAGTTTCAACCGGTCTGACGTTCGGGAATTTCCTTTTTTTCCGATACTACTTAATCTCGCTGCGATGGTGTAACTTCCTCTTTTTAAAATCATGTAACCTTCGTACCAGACGCCTGTTTTGACGTGGCTTGTTTTCTTCGACGCCGGTGACCGCGCTTTGCGTCTATTTATACTTTAACAATATAATATTTATACTTAATAATATAATTATAAATATATATATATATATATATATATATATATAGAGAGAGAGAGAGAGAGAGAAGTATTATAATCAGTTTTATCTGTTTGCAAGGGTTCTGAAAAAAACTATTTCATTTGTTTGCAAAATCTTCATCCAAAAACACTTGAATATTAATGGATTTTCAAGCAATCCATGTGATTAAAATAAAGAGAAGATTATTCTGAATTATATAATTCTATCAAATATTATTTTAAATAATGAACTTTAAAAATGTATGGTAATTAATCGAATATAACAGAATAAACATAAATCTCTCAATATATTAAATCTCTGCAAATTTAAATAAAGCTAATCATAAAAGCAAAAGTAAAGCAGTTATCAAGAAAAAGCACGTGCCTAATGTATGAAAAGCTGAGAAATTAAAAGAAAAACAGTAAATATGAACCAAAATTGAAACAGAAAGTACAAATTAAAAATCTCAAATAAAAATTTATATTTCATGCGTTGCATTTAAATCATACTAGAATATATTTTAAACACCCTAGGAGAATACTGTAATATATATTAACCATAACTATCTGTAATAAAACACGTCGATGATTTGAACCTAATTGAAATTTGAATTATCATGTATTAAATCATATGAACTAGACTTACAAACTGGCTAACAATCATTCCAGTGTGCTTCTAAATGCCATTGTTTCGTTGACCAATAATTCCTCACAGTTCTCAAAGTGCACATGTATGCATCATCACAGGTGACAAACAGCGTTAAATGACACTTTATGATAAATGGTGACGAACATTGTTGCATGTCATGGGTCCAATAATGGACATACATCTATGCAAATGAAAAGGCGGAAGTAATACGATGTAGACTGCTGCGGCCATCGTATAGATCATACAGAATTCCCATTTAAAGACTTAAGGTAAACGAATGGTTAAACTGTTATACTTATTGTCATTTTACTATTATATTAACGACAACTATCATTGTAAAAGCTATTGCCAGCAACTAAACAGCGAATATGGTGAGCCAATGATTAACACAGTATAAGCCAACTCACATATTTATTGAACTATTGTGTGAATAGAAACTTGCATTGAAGATACTGTAACTATTAACGAACTATAAGAGGTATAAATAAAAGGAAAATTATAATAGTATTTATTCTTATTTCAGAAAATAAATGTCTATCCCTTCTTTTTGGTTCTCTTAAAGATTAAAAATTTATTTCACAGAAAGTTCTATTGCCAAATTCTGTCACCAGTAAGTCAAAAGACAGACTACCTTTAAAATCACTTCATAAAATAACAAATTCCATACGGGTGCTATTTTTGCAAAAAATTGTATTTCCCAACAACAGGGAAATACCTTGCTCGAGAACTTTTCAAATGCAACTAGTTCACATTCGTGTCACATGCAAAGGTAAACTTAGAGGCCGTCTTCACTGTCAAACATACAACAATCAATATGGAAAAAACTTCGTTTGAAACATGTATTCTGTCTATCCATTTTTAAGCAAGTTTAATTGAGATAATCGAGATTATTCAAATTCGCAGCATCTGCGACTGATAAAAGTTCATCAACCATACTATAACTTCCTAGATAATTAATTTAGTCCAGACTCCATATTAAATTAGACCGTCCATATTAAATCACAGGTCAGAGTTTTTCCATCCAAATTTCATTGTTATATGAAGATATGCATGAAATCTGAAAATTACACATTGATTAGTCTGGAAGAATTCATTTTTGATTTTCTATTAGATTTAAAGTTTCACTTGAAATATCAAAATAAAAAGTACTTGGAATTCAATAATAAATAAAATTTAGATACTTAATGATACATATTAAATAAATGAAACATAATTAAAGAGATTCATAAAGAACAGGATCACAAAATATCGAAAATCTCGGACAGATGTATTTAATTGTTTGCATTTACTTCTCGTTGTTGTCCAAATTCGTTTTTAAATATGCTTTATATTTTCGGTGCATTTAAAGCAGACAAAGAGAAGCAGAGAAAGGCTTACTGCACTTAAGCTGTACAGAGTGCCTCAAAAGTCCCCGTACCTAATATGAGGGGATATTAAGAACATAGGAAAGCATGATCGGAAATGCCTTTCGCAGAATATAGCAGAGATACAAAAACACTGCTAAAAACAGCAAAGGAAGCAGTGTAAAACTCTTGATGAGTTGAAACTTAATAGTACAACAACTGGTAGAAACGAAATACGGTTTCACAAAATGAATTGAATATCGCAGCTAATATCTGCAAAAGAGTTCAGGTATCCTAAAAACTTTTCAACAATAAATGTGGTGGGTGGTGCTAAGCATGCAACACTGAGAATAGTCCGTGTTTAAAATACCTCTTGTGAGATCATATTTTGTATCTATCCGTTTCTGTACACTGAAATTTCGATAAAGAGCTGATAATTGTAAATGGTAATAAGTGTTTTACTCTACTTTGTCTATTGTGCTTCGTGGTGTCTTTATGTTACTATCTCCTGCAGGTGGCGTTTCTGATCATATTTGATTAAGTGAAATGTATTATACTGATGCTCTTCAATGTCCTAAAATCCCTCCCACAATTAAATTTTATACATGAAGTTCTGAGTGATCCTGTATGTGGTAATATTAACATCCTGGGACTATTTTCTGAATACTGAAGCGAACGGCAAGCCTTTCAAAATTTATGTGGTAGTTAATAGATCAGGTTCTTTCAAAAAGGGGTTTTACTTTTTTTACATAAAAATACTTTATTTATACAGGATAATGAATAAATTTTTCTTTAAAAAACGCTATTTTGACAACGACATTAATGGCCCATTTTTTAAAGAACGAGTGGATTTCTTGAAAAAAAAATGATTTTTTCAAATGATGTTCTTATTGTAAAATGAGATGAGATCTTTTCGAACTTTATGTTGAATAGATCCGAATAAATATTAGTCAGAAGAAGAAACATCCATTGAATATGACGACAGAAAGTAACACATTCCTATCAATTACATGCAACATAACCTTAACGGCATTACATCTTGTGGCTTAGTTTTATCAGGCTCAAGAACAGTCTATTCATCTTGTTCAGCTAGAATTCATATACTGCTGATGGTCACGTTTAGCATAACTCGGTTTAGAGAGCTCGTTGTATATTACACAGTTCTCAATCAGACCAAATCAACCCTTAACTAGTTTTCGTTAAACCTTAAGAATGATTTAGGAAAGAGATGCGATCTTGAGGATTTTGGACTTCCTTTACTATTAATTCATTTTTTTCAACATTTGCTGTCCCGATGGGTTACCTGCATGGATAATAGGAAAACGACAGCTTCTATCATCCCCGTCCTTCTCTGTACCCTTTATGTGGAAGGTGAGAATTTCTTGCTCTCGTCTTTCTACTGAATTCATTGAATTCATCAACATTTAATGTTTTAGATAAGTTAATAAGTAATTGATATGATGTGAATATTCTGTTAAAAATGCTTCCGTAAATAGAAATAAATCCACTGTCTCTATCATCCCCGTCTTTCTTTGCATCCTCCATGATGATCGAGAGTGGACATTTCTTACCCACGTACTTCCACAGAACTCATTGAATTTATCAACATTTAATGTTTTTGATAAGTTTGAAAGCAATTTATATGGATCTCCGATTAATAATGCTTTCAATTCTCTGTTTTTTTAAATATTTTTATATTAACGAGTTCTTTATCTTCAACAAAAATTTCATTATTTTTAAAAATGTTTAAACCAATCTTTACATCTTTTGTGTAAAGGGGAACGTTCACCACAAACTTTATAATATAACGCGAGTTTAATTTCAGTTTTCTCTAAAGAAATAAAAAGGCAACAAAACTTCTCGCACATGGTTTGGGTTTTGAAAAAAAATTTTGATTTAAAATAGGGCAAAATATATATTATAATTAATATTATTAATCTATATACATTCAGCTCAATGATATATGCTAAATTACAAAGCTGGTTGCCAGTATTTTTTGAAAAAAATATTACTATTTCCCATTATTGCAAACAACAATACTAATGCCATTTATGAAGAATGGCGGTAACTTTTGCACGGACATAATATTTCACATAGCAGTATTTTAATATCCCGCTGTTTCCAATTAAAGCAGAAAAACGAAGAAACTCGCCATAAATAATCGAAGAGCAAAATAAATTTAAAAAATTTCTTTTATTATTTTATTTTATACAAATTTCTTTTCGTCTAAATCCTTCTGAATAACAGCTTTTCTCTAATTTCGGAGGATAACGCTTTTCAACTATAATGTTTTAAAATAAATTTAACTGATTTTTATTGTAGACGCGTAACGAAAGAATTCTTCTTAATTGCAGGTTTAGAAAGTATTTTGTTTATTTTTCTAGATTTTGAAACCAGAATCATGAAAAAAGTGATATATTTTTTATTAAGTATAATCAAAGTATTTTTGAATAAATAATTCAAAAATATTTCTACACGCGTCTCTTTCGCTTTGAAATTTAATTACCGCAATTCTTAATGAATACTAAACTTCGAATCGGTAACTTTCTATTTCATTTTTATAAAAATTCCAATCTACTTTAATTTTAAACATTCTACAAGATATTTTATACAGAAGGAAACGCAGAAATTCTTCTTTTTTGCTTTCGTAAAGCAAAAGCCCGTGATGGTATGCTGTCCAAAAAGGATTGAGATTTATCTTAAGAAAAATGACCTCAGAAGGCAGTTCTAAAAAGTGATAAATGGTTGTAGGAAATTCTCTTTTCCTTATCTTTTCAAATAAAGGTTACTACACTTTTTAAATAACATAGTAACAAGTTCTTGATATTCAGTTTCACTCAATAATAAACAAAGCACCAAAGAATTAAATGTCTAAAAATTTTCATTTTATTGAAATCATAATATGATTTTAGAATCTTTCTATTTCAAGATTTATTGCACATTTTGAAAGATCTTATGTGCTTTTTAGGTAGCTTAAAGTTTATAAAACAAATAAATTTTTGGTTATAAGAACTTATCGATGGAAAAAAATCCGTTAATCATTTTGTTTTAAGTTTCCGCAGTGTTATGTAAATGTCTATTTCGTAAATTAAGTTATTCCGATATGCGTTAAAAAATTAAATATTCTGTAAATTTACCTAGCTGAAAACTAAGAGTTTAAAATTAGTTTGAACTGGAATCTGACTTTTCTTTTGAAAGGAAGTGGCATTTAAAAATATTTTCACTTTTGGTTTCATTTTTATTTCGTGTTATGTGTAAGAAAAATAAGTTGTGATTATTAAACCAATCTGAAGAAAAAGATGACTCAAATTTACTAGCAAGTAAAAATGTTCTGAAAATATCTTTATTATATTGTATTTTATCTACAATTTAAACAAAAATTCGATAATCTTAACATTTTATACCTTTAAGTTATCCAGAACATTTCTTTACAGAATATTCGAATGTCTTGTTCCAAGTGATCAGGGTATAATTATTCTTCTGTCGGTGTTTTATTAAAATCTATTTTCGATTGCCCACAGCGGCCAAATGAAAGAGCCTCGGTTTGACAATGCGTATTCCAGATCTGAAGAACTACCAGCTTAGGTGGTAAAACAGCTGTTATGGTCTTTGTGCTCAGGTAAAGCAATAACTGTGCTAAATAAAGTCGAAATCACTCACGTTTGTCTGCCTAGGAAATTTTAGGAGGATTTACTGACTGAAGTGACGTTCTCGTTGCTTGGGCACTTCTAAAAGTAATGAAGCCCACCCCAAAGTAGCCGTAGTGTAGTTTCAAAACGGTCCTTTAATTTCATAAATCAAATCAAACTTCAAGAAAATAAATTTCGGAAGTTAAGAATTGCTTCGAGATAGAATAAACAATGCATATTGAATAAGAGGATCATTTTTATCTAAAATATAAATATTTATTATATGTAGTTAAATCATATCTCATTATATAATGATATGCAGGCTTTAATCTCCAGCTTTCGAGTTGAAGAAGGGGAAAAAAAGAACTCTTGTTGTGAATCATAGTAGAAGTTTCCAGAACTTAATATTCGAGAGTTCATCGAAAAAAACCTACTGACCAATCACACTGCAAGCAACACAATAAATAACCGCAGGAAAATACTGGAACTGAATTCATTATCAAATATACTGCATTATGAGGCTCAACACCTGAATGAGTCTCACAGAAGTACTACTGACTGAGCTTTACTCGTAAGTACTACATCCGATTACTAGAATAAGCTTACTTAAAATGTAAATATTTATTACAAGTAGTTAAATTATATTTTATTAAATGATTTGCAGCGTTTAATCTCTAGCGTTCTAGATGAAGCAGGAAAAGGACTCTTTTTGTGTATCATCGTAGAAGTTTTCAAAACTTAGCACTCGAAAGTTTATAAAACAAGACCTACTGACCACTCACACTACAATAACTAACCGTAGGGAAATGCTGGAACTGAATTCGCTTTAAAATATCCTGCATTATGAGTCTTAATACCTGAATGAGCCTCATATAAGCTGACTGACCTTTGCTCGTAAGTACTACATCAAATTACTAGAACAAGCTATCAGTGTTTTTTATGAGACTTCAAAGCATAGGAATGGTAAGTATAGAATTTAGCGTCTCACCCGTCGTTTAAGGCAAGCAACTCTGAATATATTATTGTTTCTCTTTCAGTAAATATATGCGTATAATGGTGAGGATAGATGCGTAGTCAAATGGCAAGGGTAGTTTGTTGGTTTAGTTCAGTTCAGTTACATTAATGTCCTGTTTTAAAGCAACAGGATCAAGGGAAGATATCTTGATAAAATCATCACTCTTAGTCTTGCAATATATCATTCGTTAATGGGGAATGCAGGACTTTATAGAAAGGGAAACCGCTCAAAGGAAGCAAAACTAGGAAGTTCCAATAAGTCCCTTTTTATTATTCTTTATTTCTGAGCAGTAAGAAGTTTCATCTGTCGGTTACATAATACATGTTTAAAGGATTTTATTCAAATTGTATAATATTTATGTACAAAAATCACAAGGTATGAAATACATGTAGGTGAGAATATTTTCATCGATCTCTGGATGTGTGATATCCACAGTATTTATTGAATAATTTGTAAGATATGAAATTGCAAAATGTTTCAGGTGCAGAATTCTGCATTATATGCCAAATATATTGCAATTTCTTTATCATAACTGAATACACGGTTTCAATTTAGGCATTCAAATGATCTTTATTAGCAAAAGATAAAACATTACTAAATGATGAGAGTTTTCATAATGCTTTAAGAAATGCATAAGCAAATTTGATATAAACTAAAAGAAAATTGCATTTAATTTCTAAACCTTAAAAAAACCATTTTTCCTATTTACTAATTAGAATAATAGATATTCAATATTAAGGTCGATTTAACAAATGAAATTGATATTAATCTACCAGAAAAATTCATTTGATTTTAGTGCGATTTTTTACAGCGGAAAAAATCTTTCGAAGCGACTCGAAGTGATTTATTAGACGGCAAGAAGTGTACTTCTTATTTGAGTATAGTTCTCATTATATAATATTTCCAAAAATTGTTTTGTAAGAAGTTTAATGCAACAACATAAACAGAAGAGGAATTGTAAAGTTTGCAATATTTGTCTTTCATAGATGTCACAGTTATGGAAATTTTTTCTTCCTCCCTTTCTTGAGAAAAATTATTGAAAGTATTGATCTAAACATTTTAAAAACATAAATAATCAGAGAAGTGAATTCAGTAGTGTAGAGATGGACAGCGAAGTAGCGTAGTTGTCCTTTACTCCTTTTATGGGACAACCTACGAAAAATTATTAATGTCGTTATTTCACTTTTTAAAGCTAAATACTATGACAGGCAGAAAAATAATACCTTTTCCCGGGGCCATTTATCTTTGATATGCCTCTAAATGCTTGAAATAAAAAATTCGGTATGACCTACTTAAAAGTACCAGATATCTTTGTAATTACTGGACAAAACTGTTCACTATGAATTTTAAGGTTCTCAGTTAAGTTTCTCGGTGAGCCTAAAGAGCGCATGCTCATGACGTCATCGCAAAAGAGCCTTTAAGGCACCGCGTTTCGACGGAGCTACCGTCAGAAGATTTAAGAACAGCCGTTGAGTCAGAAACGCTCCGTCCGATCCAAACACTTAAGCAAGAAACAACATTACTATTTGAATCTAGGCAGCACGAAGCCTAACAATGAGTGTCGAGTAATATTTAATTCGGCCCGTAAATGTCATAAAATATTACTTTAGACACAGCACTATTACAGAGAAAAAAATAAATCGTTTACAATCTTCGGTTTTCTAAAATTTCCGGAGTTTTGTTTATTTTAAGCTACCTGAGAGAAAGTGCCGGAAAATTATCAGTTATTTTAATCGATCGAATTAAGCAAAAAGTCAACTTTTAAGCTTAGAAAATTTCAACTTTTTTACAGAATTATTTCATTCGAGCAGTGAGGTAAAATACTTTTCTAAATTTATTTGAACAATATGTGTTTATGTTTATAAGATACCTACTGACAGAAATGGATATTAATTAATGGATATTAATTAATAGAAAATAAATTGGAAACATTAGCAAATAATTTTCTTTTATGTAAAAAGCATTTATTTCTTGTTTGGCTTGGAATTTCTCTAAACATATTTGCTGTAGATAGTTTGAAATGCAGAATTTCCTTTCGAAAGTAATAATAAGATTTTTCTTACCATCTCGAAAGTATTAACAAGAAAGTTTGGAGATATGCATGAGAATGTAAATCATGTATTTTCTTGTGATTGTTTCAGATCCAAGCTAAAGTGAAACTGGAAAGGCATAAGTCTCTAGAGTCTCTAGCCAATCACTTGAAACAACAGGTTGACACTATGGCTGGAAAATCTAGTGCGACCAGAAAGGGCTTGCAATTTTTACGGCTTGCTCACACTTCGAAACCTCTCAATTTCAGAATTGTTGTGATGGGCGCAGAGGACGTAGGTAAAACAGGTAAGCAGAAATGTTACAGCAGTTCTGAAATTATGTTGTTTTTTCTTTACTGGTAAATGAGATATTTAATAAAATCGTTAATGCTTATTTCTTTTCATTAAGTCCTTGAAGGGCCATTTTTAGTAATTCTAGCCATTTCTAGTAATGGTATAATAAAATAACTCTGTGATTAAGATTGATTTAAGAAGAGAAAATCATTTAGCTTATTGGATGACATTAATTGTTTGTTAGTTCCTTTTAATAATTAATTATCAAGTCAAGATACTTCATTATAGTTTGAGATAAGAAACTGGAACATTTAGGATTTTGTTTCATCGAAAAGTTTGGCAAGAATTACGCCTATCCCAAATATTGCCTTTAAAAATTGATGAATTTGGTGGGAAGTATACTTCCCACAGACATAGAAAGGGTTAAAACATTTTTCCTCCTACTGTAAAAAAAAGGAAATGCTAGTTCAATATTAATCATTGGATTTATTTTCGAAACAGTAACGCAACTTGTAAAAAAAAGGAAGGATAGTTTGGTATCAATCACTGGCTCTATTTTTATGATAGTATCGTAATTCTAAGGGAAAAACATTTAGAACATTGATAAAAAATAGCAAACGCATTTTAAAAGGTTAGTAAAGAGAATTCAGTAATGTTTGGAAAATTAGCAGTGCTCTTTCAACATCTAACTATATTTTTATAAATATAATTAGATGTTGCACAGTTGGGATTTAGACCTAAGAAATTTGTGAAAAAATCCTGCTAATGTTTGTGAAGAAATATTTACAAATTATATGTTTATCTCTTTAGATTTCAAGAAATACTTTTATTGATTTTTCTTACGAATTTCCAATAAATATAACATTTGATGGATCAATTTGCAATATTACATTTTATTGCAAAACATTCATTATCATTCATAACAGACATTCATGTCTGCAATCATCCATGATCGATTGTTTTTTAGCGAATTGTATGCTTTACTAATTCATTAAAAAGCTAAGAAGCATAGTTATAACCATACAAAAATTTTGAATTTCAGAATTGCTTGAATTTCAGGTATTTCACAAAATTTCTCCAGTTATTCTATAAAAAGGACTACCGCTTTATAAATAGAACTATAGATATCACTATGGCAAAATCTTTAAAAGTTTATTATATGCGATTATCTGTTTTATTATATTTAACTCCGCAGGCTCTTGTTAAACAATCTATGGCAGGAACTTTTTGTAGGTCAGGTATTCAAAGACGTTATTACGCATATCTAACATTTTCAATATCAACATAAAATGTCATTTCTATTACTCATTCAGTAACTATGATAAGAGTTTCAAAAGCTACATATTTCCAGAAAAAAATTGTTTGCTTCAGGCAGAATACGAAAATAATATAAATCTTATAAAACATGCAATTATTTTAATTTATATTAATTTTATATTCTACAATGGCTATTAGTTGACACAAATTTGAATCCGCACACTGTCAGGTTAGAGATACTCTATAGATAAACAGAGCATATTGATTAAAATTCAGGTAATTAAAATTATTCTTGTTAAATATTAAAGAGTTTTAAATTCTGCGAAGAATGTAAAAATATCCTAAACATATTTTTGTATTAAATAGTCTGTATATGATTTTAAAACTGAAGAGTAAAGAAAAAAGGATGATCCGTATTTGATCATAGTATTAAATGATGAAAAACTTTCTGTTTAAACTGAACTCTATTGAGATTATGAAATTCTCAGTTGTTTGGCTTCGATGGCATATTGATCATGCTTCCAAATACTAAAATTTGTTTTAAATAGAAACATTGAATCATTTAACAAGTTGAGATATCATCAACTGAAATAAAATTACTTAATGTTTTCTTAAATAAATAAAATTTTATAATGGAGCAAATGAGCATTGAAGTTTATCTAAACAATTTAAGAAAAAACTTATATTCCAGTCAACTTTTCCTTTTCTTATCATTTCTAACTGAAACTAGAAAAATCAATGTTTGATTTCTTTAAAGGAAGACATTTTCTTCAGAACTTAAACTAACTCACAATCTAGATATTATAGTGAAAAGTGTCAATAACTCAAAGTGAAATGAAAAGTAAATGCCCGTAAACAAACATTTCGCTGTTCTCAGCTTCCGTAAATTTAGAACGGAATACAAAAAGAAATGTAAGAATTCAATTCTTCTGCTTTGAATGAGTGAAAATATCATTTCCCACTTCCATATGTATTCATTGTTAGCTTTGCAATCGGCATAAGACAATAAATGACAGAAATATCCAATATTTGAGCAGAAATGATATATCTCTTTTGTTTTTCAATTTGAAACAGAATATTTCATTCGAATGATATTTTAATTTTAGTTATATGATCTTGTAAAGTTTTATGCTTAAACTGCTTTTGTGCTTTCATTCTTGATAATAAATATTTAATCGCTGAGATGGCGTTTTTTTAAAATTTGCTGTATGTACGTTAAGTAACATATAAGTTTTGAATAGAGATAAGTAAGGGTTAATAATATTTGTTACGGCCAATGTGATGAATCGGTTATTATTAATAATAACCGGATTTTTAAGCGTATATTGTTAATATTATCCGGAATTTTTCTGTGCTTATTATTAAAAATAACCGATTAATCCCATTTATAGTAACATATATATTACAAAGCCAAACCTTAAAAATGATAGAATACTAAGTACTGAGTTTTGTCAGATCTGGTTATATGTTTCTCACAGCTATGCGAATCTCTTATAGAAAAATGTACATACATATTAAAAACGGTTTTTTCTTTGTTTTTATTCTGAAATGTACTTTCTGAACTCAAATTTTTGTAACTTCAGTATGTCATATGAGAATATCACACATACTGTCAATATGTGATATGTCAATATATTTAAATTTTGAACAATTTTCAATATTTCAATTTTACAGTCATTGTTTGGAATAAGAGAAATGAGAGAAAATGATCTCAAAAGTCGCTGATATCTGAAAAAAACAGCCAATATTTATAATTTTAGTGAAAGAATACACATATTTCACGGTAGAAAGAGTGAATTAAAATAGAATTCAGCGACGAAAGTGTGCCTATCGTACTGTCGATAGCAAAACAGCTGAAATTAAATGATCGAATAACATAATTAATAGTCCAAGTATCCGAAAGAAAACAAGATTGGCAGATTTTAAATAGGTCGGAAAAAGTAAACACGCGAACAGACATGAGGCACGTTTGACTGAACTTCTTCCATTCAAGCACACTAGAACGACCTCAAAAAGATGCGCTTGTGACATAAAATGTCAAAAATATAACTACTCCGAAATATTTCAAACTTGTTGGCATTTGTGGAGAAGCAGATGTTATGGACAAGGAAATACCACAGAGGATTTCTTAACATTGAAGAAATGTCAAAAATTAAAGGCTTTGTGATATTAGATATTACAAAAATGACTCAATGCAAAATACATTTTCTATCCTCTCTAGTTAATGAACTTATCTTTAAAGCCTGCACTAGATTATAATACAATAGAAAATTGATGTCGTCTCTATCAACAGTTGCTTCATTCCCTATTAGCACAAGATGCTGTACAATATTGCTATGATATCCTCACGATATTGTGCGGTATTCAGAATATCGAATAACATCGTGAGGATATCGTACAATATCCTGCGCTAACAGGGTTGACTCGTTCATATACGCTTTATTTATATCTCGTGCTTTTCTTCTCATATATGTTTCGAATGTCATCAGTTAAAGATGACGAAACTTTAGTTTTAATGATGAGAGTACAATTTTTCATTCCACTCATTCAAAACTTGATTTATTTTGAACAAAAAATCGTTTTCTTATATGATTGTTTAAAGTTAAACATAACCTCAAAGTGCTTGGAGAGTAGTCCCTACTAGCACATGATATTATACAATATCTCTACAGTGTTGTTCGATATTCTGAATTCTTTTTAATATTGCGAAGACATCGTAGCAGTATTGTAGAACATCTTGCGCTAATAGGAATAGCTGGAAGATCCAATATAATTGGCAATACTGAGACGTTAACTGAGAAAATTACTTCTCTATTCATAAAAGCAAATTTTATGCATCATTTCAAGAATTCATTACAACATAATCATGATTCATTAAATTAATATGTAAAAATATGCTAAACTTTTTCATTGAAGTCGAGATTCTTATCATAAATACATGTTGGAAGTAATTGGAATTTAATAAATAAATGATCTCCTAGAAACGGCTGTCGGTTCTGAATAGTTTGTAATGTATAAAAAATGCTAAACATTCTCCTGGAAGTTCGTGTTAAAAAATGTATTCGACTTTAAATGGTTAAAAATATCATTTATTAATTCACTGTATTATCTTTGAAAGATAATGCGATATTAGAGTAATTCTATTAAGAATACATAATCTTTTGAATTCAATAAAGAGAACATGAGATATATTATGCAAAATCTTCTAATTCATATTAAACTTTTACGTTCGCAATGGTTATTTCAAGAGAGCTTCTGAAGAATAGTTTTAATTTTCGATGTATTCAAGAATGTCTCAAACGAGTCAGCTCAAGAAGCATCTAAGTATCTATCGTCTGATCTGCTGCTAGGCATTTTAATTATTAAAAATAGTTCCCATTCCATAATAAATGAATTCAGGACGGCTTCTGTATGCATTATTTGATTTAATTGGATTCAGGTGAGTTGAAATTTTGCATAAAACAGAAAAGTTTTCGATATAGGTAAGCAAATTTTATTTCAAGAAAAGTCAATATTGTTGGAATAATGGAGTAGTTTGAATTGCGTAATTATATACGGACATCTTTAGAAAAAACTCTTACGGCCTTTCAGTTTATCTACCACTTTTAATTAATGCCAAATATTTGTACAAAGTTTCGACAACAATACTTCGACTTAAAATAACAATATTTATTATTTAACTATAAACCATCATCATTGATTAATAATTGAATTGATTACTGACTAATAATCAGTTTAAAATCTACTGAGATCATTTTCATGAGAGATCATTTTATATACTTTATTTTCGCTTCACATATTTGTTGTTATAACCAATAAATCTTTCTCCGTAGAATATGTAGACAAAATTATCAACTCATAATAAAGTTACGATATTTTGTAATTATCTTATCGAAAGAAATTTAATTACTTCCCTTCCAAGGAGTCATTTTGAATACCAGGAGAAGAAACTGTCGTATAGTAAACAAGTTTTCGGTTCCCCTGAAAGCACAATAATTGTAGTGAGGCTAATCAACGGTCCAATCGACGACGGCAGGACATACTTCCATGTAAAAATTCGGCGCAGGAGATATTCATAATGGAGTCTATTTGTTTGGATCTTCATGCCCGTATTATTATCTTCTGTGGTTATGCCGTTTAGTCATTCCGCATGCATAATCTAGTCGGGGGTTATCATTTATGATTATGAGTGTCCAGCACTCCAAGGCATCCATATCGGTCTTCTTTCAAATATTCCCTCTATCAGAATTTGATTCGACGTATCGTAATTTCTTACATGGTCCTATTCTTCTTTTCACGATATATTTGCTACTGATATCTTACATTTTTCTAGTCTACACGTTTGACGTGTTAAGCACCCAGCGTGCTTGTACATGTTTCTCACTAGAGCTTTGTACAATTCGCTCGGAAATGTTTCGTTTTGCTTACGTTCTTATGAAGATGAAATGGCATGATGAGAATGTATGCTTGATGAATTTCCATAAAATGCAGATTATATTATTGAAGAATGTGAAAGTGTTAAAGATAACTATAGCGATCATGACTCAACTACTGAATGAGAGGTTTCAGATTACGATTTGTTAATGAACTCTAGGAATTTTGATAATTTTTATCTTGGAAATGGCACAAATTTTATACGGTGGAAAGATTATTTTTCAAAAATTAGATGTCAGAATATTATGGGATATATAGATAGATTATCCACGAATTTCGTGAAAAAAATTCCTAAAAATACCATTTTGTCAAAAAGTGCGAAAATGCTTATTGAATCTTGGTCACTTTTAGAGAACAGAACAATGATTGAACAGTTTGTGAAGTGTTATAATGCATATATTGAAAGAATTTTTATGGAGAAATATTCCAGGGAAAGAGATGTTAGAGGAATAATTGTATTGGCAACGAAATATTTTATTTGTTTTGCTTTACTTGCGCGAACAACACAAAGAATTGTAAACTTTTCTTTTATTTGGAACATTAAATTGCTCTTACATTTGTTTAAATTGATTTTTAATTGTTTTGACTAGTTATAAATTAATACCGACAATTTATTTTTTACTCTAACTTGTTTATCAGTTGATTCTAAATTAAGGTATGACACAACACACGCGTCCACTCTTGCCAGTCCGGTTCAAGCGCATTTTCGTGAGTTAACGGAAGAAATACTACATGAAATAATTGATTGTCATTTATAGGGTATTCTGGTGCGTACAATCTTGCCGGGATTCGTTAAAAAATAAAATAATAGGAATGGAATGTACACACTCCTTGGTTCACATGACATTCACCAAGATTGCATTTTATTATGTTACGAGCTGCGTGACCCGGCGTTGCACGGGACATTCTCTGGCGGAGAGGAGAAATGATGTCACGTGACACGTTCCCAACAGTCGCTCCTAAATAAATAAAAAGAAAACAGCGGTTCAAACATTCCATCCGCGAAAACGCGTCGAAATCGACTTATTTTTAAAAAATCGCAAAAAATACAAAACATTGTTATATATATATGTATATACCGTGTCCTGGCGAAATGAATGGTCTGACCGATTACGGATTTAATTTTTATCTGACCCAAGTACGGAGAGAAGGAAATAACCCGGCGTTGCTCGAGATTCATATTTTTTAATATGTCCACTGCTAGCTTATTTTTCTACAAATAAATTGTCTTTTTTTCTAGAAATATTTCCTTTGAATGCTACATTTTTGAATTAAAACTTTCAAATCAAGCCTCTTTATTACCTTAAAACTGTATATGAATGAAAACACGAGATGATTGGAGAAAGAAATTTTATTTAAAACTTTAAAACAATAAAACGTATAATAATTAATACAACTTTAAAATGAGCAATATATTAATTCATTTTGGTGTTTTTAATTAACAGTTTTTTAACTAATTGTAATTTCGTAATTTAAATGGTCAAAATTAATTTCTTGGATTTTTTCCCATCTTTTGGTACTTTCGGCGCGCTTCTGCATAGCTCGGTGTTGCACAGGATATCTCGAATAATGTGTCATTCCCTGGCGAAGAGAAGAAGTGAGGTCACGTGATACATGCCTAACATTTTCTCCTAAATAAATAAGGAGAAAAGAGCGGTTCAAACATTCCGTCCGTGAAAACGCATCGAAATCGGCCTATTTAAAAAATTATACCGTTATTTTGTAAAAAAACTTTATATCGTGTCGTGGCGAAATGAATGGTCAATCCGATTCAGGATTCCTTTTGTCTAACTTTAGTACGGAGGGGAGGAGGTATCTCTGCGTTGCTCGGGATCCATTTTTAGTAAAAACCCTATTTGAGAGAAAACGCCATCCACATTGCATTGTTGAGGGTTCCATATTCCATTGTTCAGGTTTCCATATTGCATTGGTGAAGTTTTCAACAATGAAAGAGAAGCACGCAATTAAATATTTTTTAAACAATGAAAACGGTTTGAAATGCGCTGCAACAATGAAAAGCATTGTTGTAAATTAGTCTTTAATTAATATCTTTTTTACTAATTGTAATTTCGGAATTTAAATGGCCAAAATGGATTCCTTGAATTATTCCCCATCTTTTGGTACTTTCCGCGCGCTTCTCCGTTCGGTGGTTAGTGAGAAGATAGCCGGATATACATACATACAGTCGAATTTTAATAGTGTAGACTAGCTGCATGTCCCGGCGTTGCACGGGCAATCTTGAATAATGGGATGTTCCCTGGCGGAGAGAAGTGAGATCACGTGAGGCCTTGGGATCCATATTTTTTCATATGCCCGGCTCCGTTTTTTTTTCAACAAATATTGTGACTTACTTTCCCCAACAAATGTAAATATTCTTTCAAATCTAGTCTTTTTATTACTAATTTTTATATGCCCACCTCCGGTTTATTTTTTTACACATATTGTCTCTAATGTAAACGTTATGTTCCCCCAAAACGTAAAAAAATCCTTTGAATCCTATATTGATTATTCAAAATTTTTAAATCCAACCTTTTAATTACCTTATAGTTAATAACCCAGCGTTTCTCGGAATCCACATTTTTTCATATGCCCGCCTCTGTTTTTTTCCCTACAAATATTGTCACTAAGCTTCCCCAACAAACGTAAATCTGTTTTGAATCCTCTCTTGTTGGAATAAAACTTTCAGTTCTAGCCTTTTTACTACCTTAAAGCAGTTTGGTTTGAATGAAAACGCGAGAATTCTTATGCTTATAAATTAAAACAGATTAGCATGATATTTGTTTTGCAAAAGAAAAAATAAAACGAAATAAAAATCAGAAACGATAAGCGATTTAATAGTACACCAAACTGATAAATTAAACACCAGAAAATATATTTTCGTCTTGCCCGTATTTGAATAATAATGGAAAAAACGCATAAAAATGAATAAATATTTTCCCCGAACAAACGTAAATATTGCGAAACACCGTACGACAAAAAAAGCTTAGGTGTCGTCTTCGTCATCTAACCGCAGTTCAAAAGTACGAGGTCCGTTCCAAAATATCCCTCGTGTTGCTTCAAAATGGGACGTTGATATAACTAAACTAACTTTGCCAATTGATTCCATTTTGACTATCAAACGTGTTTACTAAGAATCAAATCAGCCTATATTATAAAAACGTATTGTTTGACAATATTTAAAAACTTACGCGGAGAGACAAATGACGTGAAGTTAAATATTTTGAAAGAATAAAAAATTTTCGTATTGGGTGCTTATCGTTTGCTACAACTTATTGAAAACAATAAATGAATTCCAAAAAATTTGCAGTTCTTTTAATCCAAACAGAGAACGCCTACACAAAACCTCACATATATTATCCTCTAATGAAAATTTCAAGAATGGAACTCGGGAAATGTATTAATTTCTTTTCTCTGTTAGGGAACAAAGAAAACAAACCAGAATGAAGAAAAAGATACTTCGATGTCTGTCCGCAAAATTGTGACAGAAAGACAATTAATTAGTAGAATGTGTGTTTTACCAGTCGTTATTAGATTTCTTCTGGTGTTTCTCCTAACATTGAATCGTTTCCTTTTTCTTTGAGGTTTCATTGATAATTTTGGTATATTTGAACATTGATTTATAATTTATCTTATAACCTGATGTTTGATGTATTGGAATGCTTTTAATTGTCAAATTTTATTAACAATAAAACTATTTCATCTCAGAAATTTCTAACAAACTAAAATTAAAGCTTTTTAAAATTTTGTAGAATAGCTTTAAAAGCATATCCGATCGTAATTTTGTAAATCTAAATATATTTATATTGGTGTTTATGTAGGTGGTTCAAAAAGTAAGGTAACAAGAGCTCTCACGGGTGAAAAAATTCCCCGTGAGAACTAAATTCCATGTTTAGATAAAATAAGCGATCACAGCATTCAAACGCCACAGGCAGATTGATCTAGTTGTACCTTAGCGCTTCGAAATCTGTTAGAAGATGCCGGCGTTGACGGATCCATGATCGGCGATTGAAGTGCGAAATGTAATAAGGTATTTGCGTTTAAAGAAAACATCCCCAGCTGAAATTCATCGGCAACTAGTGGAAGTTTACGGAGCGAGTGTAATGTCACGAACACAGGTGTGGAAACATGATTTTCTTTCATGAAAACAGGTGTGCAGAGCTATCTACCACGTCCACCATAGAGACATTGTAATACTCTCCCTAGAGCCCGTATCTCGCACCAAGTGATTTTCATATCTTCGGACATTTGAAGAAGCACCTGGCAGGTCGCCATTGCAGAACCGACACCGAAGTCCAGGAAGTCGTCGTTAAGTGGCTCCGCAACCTGGTCCCTGATTTCTTCTATGCCGGTTTCGATAGTTTGTGTTTACCGATGGCACAAATGCTTCAACAACCATGGTGACTATGTGGGAAAGTAAGATGTACCAGTGCCTTTCTATCTTTGTTTATCTCTTTGATTTCGAGAATAAACCTTTTCTCTCAGAGGACTTGTTACCTTACTTTTTGAACCACCTACTCAAAAATGTGTTATATTTTAGACTACAAATTGTCTGGTATACATATTATTTAATTGGATGGTAAATTAATATACTTTAATTAACATTTTCAAAAGACTTTGTTTGCTCGAAAGTAAATTTTATATCATTTTTATATCATGTCAAGAAGAATCTTAAGTGGAAAAAAAACGAAATAGAATAAGCTTATGTTTTAGCTTATTGATTTACATCTTTTGATTTTAAGTCTTATTCAATGAAGTTGTAAGTGAAATTCATTATTTTCTCAATTCGTTCTTAAGATGGTTTTTAATCATTCACGATTTTTTCATACAGTATTTTAAATGTAGTTACCTGCATTTACTTATAAGTTTTCTACCTCTGTAGTCAAAAGTTAGAATTGAAAGTATGATAAAAATTCCCCATCGTTGAGCGTCCTAACGATATAATTTAATTTAGACTTTTTTCTTTCCATGATGGTAAACTTAACTTATGCTTACATTTTATAGAAAGCCATCTGCAGTTTTTCATAGAAAGATTGGAAAAGTTTTGCCAATTTATTATTTCATGACGCTTTACTTGTCGGTCTATTGTTCTTATTTTATAAACAAAATAGGAATCTTATGATTAATGAATAAACACCACATGAAACAAAAAATAAAAATCAGTATTGCAATATATAGCAAATACAAAAAAATGTGAAAAATCCCCGCTATACATAAAACATAAAAATAAAAAGAATACATTTTCAATGTTTGTAAAATACAAAGGCAGAAAGTATAAAATTAATTTGGTTTCCATTTTGCATTAAATACAAAAATAAATAGAAAAATAAAATTACCTGCTTTTTATTTGTTCGCTTCAAGACATAAAACTAATATTGATATTTGTATCAAATTCTCTTCCCAGTCTTTAAAATGTTTTCGGCAAAAGGATATCTCCATTTCGTGATCGAAGAATAGTGTGTTCAAATTTTTATTTTCTGCCAGAGACGGATAAACGTACTACTGAATTTTAAATCTAGCCGTGCTTGAGTTCTCATCATCATTCGGAGAAAAAGTTGTAAACTGCATGCCAGTTAATAATGCTCTTCATACTATTGGTCATTTTTGGTTAATTCGCCCTTGATACTATAAAAGAAATATGCAATTTCATTTATAAAGTATTAACTATAAGGTATCGATCACTAGCCTTAACAATGCTTGAAGGATGACACTTTCATGGCCTTATTAGCACAAGATATTGTACGATATTTCTACGATGTTTTTCGATATTCTGAATGCCTGATAATATCGTGAAGGTATCTTAGCAATATTGTGGAGCATCTTATGTTCATAGGGGGTGATTCCAAAGGGGAACTGCTTACGTTCATGATGTTTTGGAGGTAAGTTAATGAAACTTCTATTTAGCCCTGGATTGTAAAGAATCCTTTATGAGGCGTCCATCACTAGCCTTAACAACACATGAAGGATGGTTCGTTCATGGAGGTTTCCAAAGAAGTATTGGCCTGAGCTCATGACTTTCTTTGAGGTAAGCTAAGGAAGCTTCTATTTAGCTCTTGATACTATAAAGATAATAGATAGGTGTATATGTAAAGAATCATCTACAAGGCATCCATCACTAACCTTAACAATACGTGAACCATGGTTCTCTCAGGGTGGTTTTCAAAGGAGAACAAGCCAATATTCATGATGCTCTTGGAGGTAAATTAATCAAGCCTCTTATTAACCAAGGCCATCGGAACGTAGCAACTACTACCATGGGACATATAGATCAATGCATGTTGTTCTGAATGATGTTAACAAGGAGAACAATCGGGAAGAAACTGCCAAGCTTCTCCGGTGAATAAAGTTCACCTTCCATTCGAAATGCTTATTAAAACTAATAACTAAAAGTTTCAATTTGTGGTTAATGAATGAAAGAATTTGATTTGAAAATGCAATCGCAATAACAGCTTCGGAATTCATCTAATCAAAGAATGATTTAAAATTACGGTGGGTATTTCCAACTATCTGATCAAAAGCAAAGATAGAAATAAATGTATGGTATAATTTGATTTGACAACCGCATGTACTGTTTTCGACTTACAATATCTAGTGACTTTCTGGCCAGATTTTGGAACAGAATTCTTTATCTATCTAGACGAAAAGTAAGAACTTACCACCCATTTTCGATGAAAAAGACCGCGAGTCTCTCGAGGTTTTCCTAAATGATGCAATAACGCCGGATGGAGTTATCTGAAATTGTTTGTTTTCGCTACCATTTATAAGAACTGCCGCATTCTGTTAGGAACGACATTCATCTCGTCTAATATGTTGACTGCCACAAAACCTAATGTTGAAAAGCGTAACATTTGATACCTTGGAGGTCAGTCAACCTGTTAAATTCTGCCTTATTTCTATTGTTTTGCGGCCAATCAACACAAAATAACTCTTATAGGAAGTTAAGAAACAATTCTGTTATAGTTATTTCCTTTCAGTCAATAATATTTTCAGACTTTGTGTTACTATATAGATATAAATGACTTTTTTAAAGTCAATAATTTGAGAACAGTTGGATATTTTTCGAGCAAGATGCCTAGTTTCAGAAAAAAAGATATTTATCCATATAAATTGGACTATTTGCTTTAAAGATATGAAGAATAATTAATCAACATAATTTAAGATTCTTGTCTATAGCGTGCAAGAGTAATTTATTTTGACTTCGATATAGGATGTACAGTACCTTCGTCCACAAAAAAATCAAATTAAAATAAATGGCGTCGAGATAGAAGAATGATAAAAGTTATCTTTAAGATTTTTTTTCGATTAATGTCTCGTTTTAAGAGTTATGAAGAATCATAAAACAACATTATTTAAGATTCTTGTCTATAGGGTGCATGAATAATTTATAAGTAATGGGACAGTAGTCCTGAAACTCTTGATCTGATAATGCGGTTGAATAACGAGCGGGACAAATTTGAACACTCGTGGTAGGTTACTCGGTTATTTAGGAAAACTGCAAACTAACCATTGTTTTAAAAGAATAACACCAAAAAAAGAGCTGTTAAAAGTAACCGATAATAACTAATTGAATGAATGCACCCAAAATGTTGGTGTTTGTTATTTAAAACGTAATTTCTCTGATAACCTTTGATTCAATCCTTAATGCATAACGGAGTAAAACTTCCCGGTTCATTTTCCTCAACAGTTTTCTGAAACGCACTCGTAATAATGTATGTTTTACGAAAACTCGTTTTATTATAACACTTGCAGCATCCACTCTTTCATTTAGTTTTGTTTCCTCTAAACGTTATAAATAAAAATATCATCTAAATGGAATCGTTTGAAAAAAATATCTTCAGTTAAGAAAAGTGACTAATGTAGATTTTAAGAGATCTGTTTATGTGTCTTTCCTTTTTATGTGTCTTCTTTCTTATTTTAGAAACAAAAAGTTTATGCAGTCTTGTAGATAGTTTTTATTAATCGACTGGAAAGCAATTGTTTGACGTCCGAAAATAAATATTTTCAATAAATGATATAATTTAGCTTACCTTTCTAATTAAGGAAACTTTGTCATTTTACCTTCTTTAACTACTGTAATCTTAATAGATTTAATATAAACAGTTTAAAAAAATCACATGTGTTATTGTACCAAAAATCAAAAATTTTCTAGTTTGCAGTCTTTAATTTATAATTCATTATTAAAAATAGAGAGAGAGTATGGATTCTCGAAACACAAATTTTCAACCTTTTTCTCAAATTCACTACAAGGTGGCGTCACGCTATGGAATCAGAATTTAGTTAAATTAATTAATAACTAAATTGATATCAAAATAGAATATTTTTATCGAGAATACATAACTACATAAAATTTTAGCACCAGCAAATCAGGAAAAGAGTGAAAAATTGATTACAAAATTCCATCTTTACAAATTTGAAACAAGTCAAGTTAAATGAAAGCGTATAAAAACATTTAGATTTCTCTCGGACATGCAGTAAATAATAATGTCATGATCACATGTATAAATATATTTTAACTTTTGTTAATAATAATTTTTTTTCAGTCAGGCATGAATTGAATGTGTTTTAAAATTACGTTTTTTAAGACTACACTGTTAGTTATTACGAAAAAAATTATTTTTTATGAAGATTATAGTGGTGTACTCTCCTCAAAATTTAGTAATATATTTACTTGGTTCTTCCAAGTGTTTCAGCTAGTGTGAAGGTTTTCTGTAGCGAATATATCTAAGACTACAGTTATGCAAGATTTACTCAGTTTTAAAATTAATTTAAATTCTTAGAGTTTTTTGAAATTTTAGTTCCCTAAAAATTATGAAATTGCTATGCGTATTGCACATTTACATGGCATTGATGACTATTAAGCGGCCAAGTAGTATGTTCAACCGTGAAAGAAGGATATCTAAAATGGATTATTTTGTTAAATACTTCACAAAACATTTATTATTTATTCACTGTGAGAAAAATATTTTTTTATCCACCGCAATGCATGAAATTTTGAAATCGCAGCGATATGCAACCAAATTAAATTTCATTTATTAAGAATTATTCAATACCAATCGCTTTAAACTACTAAATAAAAATCGCCATAAATTTATTTTTCTTACTAAATTTATTCGAAAAAATAAGCTGTTAAGTTTTATTTTAAGTGAATAATTTTTCTACGTTTAAAATTTCACCTTCTCCATTGATATAATTAAAACATTTGCTTTTTATATTTAATTGTGCATCACTTTTTAACCTAAATATTTATCAAGCTAAATGAATGAAATTGTATTATATTTAATTCTTCATACTGTTTCATTATTATTTGGAAAGAAAATATCTTCTCGCACTTCTCCAATTACTTAGTTTCTCAAATAGTAACAACATGAATCACAATTATCAAAATGTAAATACAACATATTAATTTTTAATATATGCCTTAATAAGATTTTAATTATTTAGAAGGTTTCAAAGCCAATTAAATGAGCTCAATTTAAAGAGAAAAATGTTTTCTTTTCTGACGTTGTTGTCTACCAAGAATCATTTATAGAAGAAGCTTTTTTCTAAAAATAAAATTTTCTGTCCGTAAAACAAGTTTTGAATTTCTTGTTTGATCTAATTAAAGTTTATTTGTTACTGAGGTAAGCGAACTCCAATTTTATAATTAGATTTTATGATTTCTGATTTAATTTCTGCAATTTTTATTCTTTGCAGTTCTTATTAATGGCAGGTGTTGACAATTCTTGGAACGGTGAAATTTATTTACACACCATTTGGCAGCTTAAATGAGGAAAGCAAATAGTACCTTGAATAAAATATCGAGGTTTATATTAGATTATTTATGGAAACTGCCAGCATCGTACACAAAACGATACTATCTCCCTTTTCAATGCTGATTATTTTCTTTGATAACTCTCTGTTACTGTTCGCTAGAAAAATCTATTTTTACGTGATTACTCAGAAAACTTAACACGATTATATGTTCCCTCTTTCATCGCAGTCATGAACCTTCTCTAAAGGGAGAAATAATGGCGAGAGAAGATTTCAAATCTGATTAGTTCACAAATGGAGAATCAAATAACGATATTTATTTCACCAAAAAAGAAAATCATGATTTGTATTGCGAAACGCACTACCAGGCTTTATTTTTTATTAAGTTTACTACGATATATGAAACGTATTATCATTTATTTAATGAATAAAGTTAATGCTGGATACGGATATCTGAAATATGAATTTCAAATAACTTCTTAAAGTACTTAGTTTGAATTTAAGCATAGGAAATCGTGGTTCGATCGAATAATATGGCCGTTTATCAGAACAGAACACTAGTGATCTAGGAAAATGGTTTTCACTGTATCTAATATACCTGAGAGATGGCCTGGCATTGGCAAGGGACCTATTAAGCATAAAGACATATTCGTGTTTAACTATCCGAATGTGGTTTCCTCCTCCGCTCTTTAACTATTACGTGGAAAATTATATTTCCACCAGTTATTCGTATTTTCCCAGTAAGACATAAATATTTACTGAAGATTTATCGTATTATTTCTTCTTTATCTACAAAACATTGCATAGATTTCTCAAAATTGACATTTGAAGTTTGAAATAAAACCAATTCTGTGTTTTTAATGAATTCTGATGAGAAGTATAAATTTCAAATCAATCCCTCATCCAAACGTTTAATTAACTTTAAACATAAGAAATTGTTTTCGATCGAATGATATTGCCATTTATTAAATGAGAACATGAACTATCAAGAAAAAGGGTCTTTGTTGTGTCTTAATATATATATGGTTGAGCATTGACAAAAGATCTATTAAGCGATAAGATTTATTCATGTTTAACCATAGGAATGTGGTTTCCTTTCCCCCTCTTTAACTACTATGTGGAGGATTGCATTTCAACGAAATTATTCATGTTTCCTTAGTAAGATGTAAATATTTAATTTTAGTTAATTATTTCTTGTTTATCTGCAAACAATTCTATAGATTTATCAAAATTGACATTTGTTCTCGATTTTTGAAAGAGACGAGAATGATTCCGCCCGATTCTGTGTTTCTGATCAATTCTGATAAGAAGTATAAATTAGAAATAACTCCTTTATACAAGAGTTTCTTTAACTTTGGACGCAAGCAATTGTGGTTCTATCCAATGATAATGCCGTTTATCAGAACCGAACATGCACATTGAGAAACTTTTTTGACTCTTCAAATACAATATAATTGAAAATTCTAAATAATAATAAACAATGAATTTTAAACCCGCAATTTTTTGTAACAGGCATTACAAAAAGATTTGCAGTTTTACTCCAAAACAAGGAACTAAAAGATTTGCAAAATTTCTTACAGTTATACTGACTGAGTTTGAAGAAGTTTCTATTTTGGTTGCACGATCAACATAAAATAGTTTATCGCTCTTAATCAAAAATAGCATCACTTCTACTTGATATTATACAATTGTGACAGTTTATAGTCATACATATTTCCATGCAGTTTTGAAGAGAAGACAATCTGTTTGGTACTAATAATTTGAGAGCTGTATTTTGTTACGTTTCTTTGTTAAGTTGACGAATGGAATTGTATTAAGAGAACCTATCTTTCTTACTCTCAATCTATCAATTAATTTGAAGAAAAGTTGACTAAGCAAATCACTATCCGGTCTTTATCTTTTAAGCAAAGTTCGACCCACTCCTATTATGAGTAACTTTTGGTGTATCATATGTATCAAAGCATTTAATTAAATTCGAAAGCAATGAAAATAATGAAAAATAGTTGAGTATAAGCATATGGGAAGTAGATCGATTATTATTTCCAAAAACTGATAAATGAAATTTGTGGTTTTTGTGTACGAGATAAAATTTTATAAATCTTCGTATTTATGCTTTGTGCACAAGATAATATTTCATGACTTTTAGTGCACTTAGTTGTGTATTCTGTGTCATTCATGTAAGAGAATAAGATCCTAATGTGCTATAGATAGTCTATTGTCAGAATTCTTTCCCCAAGTGGAAACATATACATTTAGTAAGAAAAGTATTTCTTTTAATATGAATTAAGCGATTTGATTTAACCAGATATGTGTATAGTGAACTCAATTACTTCTTACGGTTTAAATGTTTTAAATGTCATTCTTAGGACAACTACTCAATCAAAGTTAATTTCAAAATGTGAAATTCTTCAAATTGTATAATTCAGTGCTTTAGAAATAGCTATTCAGAATACGCTTTTGAAATTATAGTCGAATTTTTATTTGTGATATAATTAAATTAGTTGAAAATTATCTTATGGATGTGTAAACACAGATAGGTTTATCAAGTTATATTTAAAGAAAAACAGTATTAAAGAAGTATTCAAAACATTCACTGTTTTCTTCAATTCAAGGCCGGTGATTCGATTTTTCCTCCACACAAAGTCATATTTCCAATTAATACACTTTAACGTTGTGTGCAGCACTTTTAAAACTCCTAGTAGTCCTTGCAAAGATACTTCAGAATTTCAACTTATCAATTTTCTCATTTCTCAATGTGTCACTTATTTCACATTACCGTCTTTTAACATGTACAAGTTAATAAGTCATTTCCTGCTTTTGAATTTCCTACAAATTTTGCAAATAGGAAAAGAAGATGTAGAAAATAAAATTATCATTTATGTTTATTCCTGAGTTTAACACATTTTCACTATCGCATCAGATATTGCCATCAAAATTAATAATATGTGAGTTTTGAATAATCAGTGATTTTGGGTGTAATTATTCAACAACAGAAAAAGAAGAGTCTGTTACAAAATGCTTGTTTTGTGGAACTCTTTACTGATTTCTAACCACTACGATTCTGTGGCCGAAGTTGAAATTTGCAGCCTATGTGCAATTTCCAAATACAAATCGATACAAATAAACAAATTCAAATGCTTTCTTCCCAATATCATTTAATTATTAATAATTTGAAATTAGCATTCGTTTCTTATGTGGTGAAATTGCAACAAATATTTTACAAAGCTCGAATCCAGTTACTTTAGTAGGTCATAAAAAACAGAAAATTGCCCTGCTGGTTTATCAATTATAGCCTGGTAATTAATTATCAAGGCTTTACCCTCTGTTGCGTAATGTCTCTAATAATTCGACATTCAAATGCAATTAACTTAAATTCTTATATCATCTTGCCTAGAAACCCAATGCCAAGTCTGATTATTCAAAGCATCTGTTATAAAAAATTAATCGAAATTTTGTTTGATCAAGAATTCATTTCTGTTTAAGAGGTATTCATTTCAAATAATCTATTTCAGCCTAATCATTCTCTACCTTTTTCATTTCCATCATAAGTAGCAGAAAAATATATCAACCACTCTTTTAGGAAAAGTGTTTTCAATCATCCTACAAACCTTTCATTTATAAATAGCTAGAGTAATATTAAGATTAAAAATACCATTTTCGCTTGCTTTTTTTCTTCGTTACGCAATCATGAAGAAAAAATTTTCTTATAGCACAAAAAAAGCCTTCGGGATACGTAAGACGAAAAGAAGCCTATTTAGATTATATTTCTCTTTTCACATTAACAGTGAATGAATTAAAATATCCACATGTCTCAAATCCATCCAGAAAATATTGCTTTGGAAATAATTTGGCCATGTACAAGATTGAAACTCTTCTAAAATACTTCTCTATAAATATTAAAAATAGAAAGCAATTAGTTTGAAAAGCGAAACTTCTTAGTAGAGTATAACTTTTTAATTTTGACAAAAACTAAAGAATGAAAAAATATTAAATGGATACAAATAATAAACGTTATGACATTCGAGCTACTTCAGTTTGAGCACAAAATAATAACTTTAGCTGTTTCAATTTACTGAATGCTTAGATAAACTACTACCATTATTGAAAGAATGACATTTATCATTTTATTATTTACTAATACCCTTCAGTGATAAAGCATTCTGCTTCCGGGAATATGATTTCAATTGAATCTTGCATCATTTTATATTCTGGTTCTCTTAACAATGCAATTTAGACTTCAGATTGTGGGATATTTAACCCATGTTCTATTAGTGACCTTGGACCTCTTCTTTTCATTGTCTACATAAAAAATTCCTAATGGAGATTTGACTCATTAGAATTTTCTCACATATCATGTAACCTCTATTCCATATTTTCGCACTATCTTCACTTTCTTATTCTCTTGTAAAATATGCATTTGATTTCAACATTCAAACGATGCGGCGCATTTTGCTATGGCCAGCGGCATGTTGCTGGATTAAACATGCTGAGAAAAGAATAACAAACATAACTTCAAGCAATGGATATATTTTCTTAATTAAACAGCAATATCTCGTAGAGATTGATTTACAGATTTCACAAAATCTTGATAGAAATAAAATATGAAAGCAAAATGTATTAGGATCCTATCCAGATTACAACAATGAAAAAGAATGACATTTAAATATTTGTTTAAACAATGAAACAGTTTGAGTTGCGTTGTAACAATGAAAAGTATTAATATAAATTATACCAAAAAAATTTTTAAAATTATAAATTAGAGGAAAAAAATTGGCCAATTAAATTCATATCTTAGGTAATTTTGGAGCTTTCAAATAGTAAAATGATTTTGTGCAGTGATATTTTAAAATATTTAGGAAGATTCAAAATTTTGTTTAATTAATTAAAATTTTAATTAATTTTTAAAGGGCTCCGAGTTGCACATTCCACCCCTCAAAGTATGTGCCACTAAAGCGTGTAGCTCTAAGTCCGATCTGTCCTGTAGAGGACCAGCACACATACACATTCTCCTTAATTATTGAGTAGGATCATGCGCGTCCAATGAAAGTAAGACTGGTTTTGGGGAGTAGTTTTTTCGCAGTAGTTTGAAATTTCTCTGGTGAGGGGTGTAACATGCGAAATCTAAAACAAAGCGGATAGTGGTGGTGTGTCGTGAGATGAAGATAAGAGACAAAGACGTCTTCTACTAGTTCTCTAAACAGAATCAGGGCGTAGTAATCCAATTTTTGTCAGTAGAAGGTTTTAGTGTATACACCTGTGAGGGACTCAATCTACAGGCTGCAGGACGATGCAGTGTACCCTAAATCCGAAACTAAATCTTTTTAATGATTTACTCGTTATCTAAATGTTTTCTTTTAAAAGTGTTCTTCTTTTTTGTGTGCTAATTCAAATAGTATAATTTTCCTATAATGTCTTCATTAAAATGTAAATTTTCAATATGCGGAAATCCAAATAGAGACTTACGAGTTCTGTCGACATACTGCTAGAAATTTATTACGACATGCGTGTACCACCCTTGTACATCCACCAACTTTATCAAGGAATTAAGACCAATGAATTGGTAAAATATTATGAGTAGAATCTTAACTTACATCAATTCAATTAGTAATGGAAATGTTCATCATACAGGTAAAAAGAAAACTTATAGGAAGGAACTATAGACAAATTGAGAATAAACTTAGGAATATCTTGTAACATTTGTTTTAGATATTCTCTCAGAATTAGCTCGAGATTAGGATGGGAATGATTAGAACATTCTGGAAAAGATCAGGATATGTAAAACACCTGCAATACAAACATACTTACTTATAAAACGAATATTTTTCTTGTATTGACTTTCTTTATCTTTCCTTTTGTTAAATTTTTTAAATTCATTGGATTTATTTGTATTATATGCTGGAGGATTTGACTAAATTTAGAAATACGATAATCCAAACATGGAATCTGATTAGAATAAAACTTCAGGCAGTGCAAAATTTCAAAATTATGGGTGAGATTGCAATTATTTAGAGAAACATATGAATTTTATTTGAATATTTTTATGAATTTTTTCGAGATGAATGGTGTTTAAATGAAAGAATTTGTAAAATATCCACATTTTTTTTCTTTTACTAATTTCCGATGTTCGAGAGCTGTAAAAGTACACATCAATTAGCAATTCAGTTCATTTAATGAACCAAGTGCTTATAATGAATGCGTTCCTATTTCCGTTATTGCAAGCTTCTTTCCACATGACTTATGAATATATCTTCACACAAAACAGTTAGTCATTACTTGTAATTACTTATGGATCATTTTTATATTAGGTAAGGAAACCTTGGAATTCCTTAAATGTTTGTAGACTAACATGATACAGATCATCGAATAATAAATTTTGTAAAGGAGATGCGGGGACATAAGATACACTTTTTTCTGTAGAAGCTAAAATGATTTACAGCGATAATAGTGGGAACTAACACACAAAATTTATACATTTTTTAATATAATCTAGATTTCATTCAGTGATTTAGGTCATAAATATTTTAATAAAATAATTATTACACTTTTTTCCTTAAAAAAAATGGATTTGTATCAATCTGCCCCCATACAAAATTTTTTTGAAACATCGAAAATATTATTATTAATAGGTGTGGGATAAAAAAAATTTGTTATCAATAAACTTTTGTAACATCCCAAATCAAGGTTTTAAAGAAACTTTTTCTAAAAACCGTTTATCAATCTCTATCTATGAGGGTACACAATTACACGCTAGAACATCGAAAATAATAGTGATGATGAATAGAGGTGGAATAAAAAGAATTATTTTATTAATGAAATTTTGTATCCCAAATCAAAGACAGAAATGTTTAAAAGAAATTAAAGGAAACTTTTTATTTTAATCAAATCAACTTTTAATGGACTGGAAAAATGGAACAATATTATGCCTCAGAAAATATTTATCTCTACAAATAATAAAAGAAGAATGTGTGTGTATGTGTGGTGTGTGTTGTTTGTGGTATTATGTGTGTGTGGTTTTGTGTGTCCTTGTGTGTTGTGTTTGTGTATTTGTATTGTGTGTGTGTGTGTTGGCAGATACTTTTGGACGGAGGGAATGTGTACCTCGAAGTCGTTTTTGGAAATTTTAATTAATTAAAAATTAAGGGAGATTTTCGCGTTCTTCCTTGTTATTTATTAAAATAATATAGAACAAAAATAAATTTTACCCCCATCTGAAAATGCAAAAAAATTATGTTCTTGATGATATTAATTAAGTTTCCGTACAATTTTTGTCTCCAATTTTAATAAATTCATAAAAAATATTTTAAACTTAATTTATAACAATATTTTTCATTTTTGCAATGAAATTCAAACCGTCTTCATTGTTTAAAGAAATACTTAATTGCGTGTTTCTCTTAGATAGTTCATTTTTTCGTTTTCTTTCATTTCTGAAAACTATTTTGCAAAGTAGTTGCTGTTAAGTTATATTGATACACACAGAAGACGCGTATCAATGCGCCTCTGAGTCAATTGTATCAACCTGCTCTAAGAGCCGTTTTTACTTAAAACAAGCGGTCACGTAAAAACAATTCTAAACAACCTCAAAACTTAATATATTTTCAGAAAAATAAATGTTTTTTCCTACCTTTGGAGTAGGTTCCCTGACAAGAAAATATAAATAGTTAAAGAAATCACACAACACATACTTAAAGTAGAATTTACTTAGACGAGAAGATTAGCGGTTTGATTCATTTGTAAATTAACTTTTGATTTAACATGGCCGAAAAATATACAATGTGTTAAGGGTTACAGTGGCATATATATGAGGGGATGTGAACATCTTGAGACTTTACAATCATCAAAATTTAATCAATGTTCCTGGATATCAATCTATCCAAACTACTCCCCCCCCCCGCTATAATAAAAATGTTGTAAAACATTTATATTGTTACTTCTTTCGTAGAATTAATTAATTCACAAGGTTTTTTTGTAAAAACTGTATTATCTGAAAAAGAGCGAAAAATTAACCTAAAGACCGGTTGATAAGTTTTGTAGTATAGATTAAATTTCTCTGCCTGCTTATTTCAGTATAATATAATATTAAGGTATAATATATAAAGCAAAAGAGCAACGAAAGCTTAAGTCCTGAAAGTTGCTTCCTTTTTCATACGGTCTAGAACAAAAAAGTAAGACAAGATTCTCTAAGCTGAAATTGGAAATTGTCCCCATGCCTGTGATTCCGAGAACAACCAAAAAGTCTAATACAACTTCTACTTTATAGGTTAAGTATTTAAATTTCTATTAGTCTGAAAAAAACTAGTGCTAAAACTAAACATTCTATAAAATGCTATTAAGAATAAGCCAATCAATTTTCGCAATATATTAGAACTAAGCACATAATTGTTAAATATTTGTTTTCTCCAAAATGCTATTCCATACAAACTACTAATGACTTTAATAATAGGAAACACCATATAAAAATTACAGCGAAGTAATACATAAAACTGAATGCAATAAGTATTATGGTAAATTATAAAAAATGTCCTTTGAAAGAAATGGGAAAAATAGAACAAAGGATCTTATTTTGTTGCATAATTTAATAACATTTTTAAGCGAACAAAATTGGCAACCAGACAGAAGATAGACTTAAGAAAAAGAAAAGCTAGTGCCATTGCTAATTGGTAAATGATGTCATTTAAAGGTAATTTAGTGTGATTCACTAATTACGCTGGAGCATTGTTATTAATATTGTCTTTTGAAAAATATATTCATACTGCAACTAAATCAATTATTATTTCTTTCATATAAGCATAAAATTACTTCGGAAAAATTCACTTTATTAATAGTTTTTTTAATTTTTCTAAGATATTCATAGTTATTATTAATTACTGTGTTTTTAGTTACTTTAATTACAAGTAAATTAATTTTTAAAAGATATTTAATAAATTGGCATACAAATTTCTCAAATTTGAAAAATCATAGCAGTGCGCCTGCTTCTAATAAAATACTTGTCCCGAAATAGGGATTTCCTTCTCACTCAGCAAATAACATAAATGAAAATGACACTAGCTATTGGAAGATGCAAATTTCTATTAGAAGTGAAAGTTTTCATTGAAAGAAAAATTCAAACATGTAGATAGGAAACTGCTAAACGACGATTAAAATTGAAGCAATGCAAAAGGTCTACACTACCTCAGACAAAAGACACTCATAAACGCGGAAAGAGATGTCGCATGCGTAGAGTCAATGAACAAAATTGTTTTGTTTTCTCCGAATGTCGTTAAAGACGTAGGAATAACAGGAGAAATGATCACAGTGATTCGATTCGTGATGAAGCCTAAATTCACAGCGGTCTCGCATCAAAGTCTTCCCTCTGCAAGCAGAGGGGTGCGGGTTCAAGACCAATTCTACGGACAATCCGTTGTATATGCAGGCCTAGCTTAATCCGCCGAGAGTCACGCGTCCTCCCGCTGGCGTGACTTGGAAGTTTAAAAAGATGAGTGCCAGCTTAGATGGCGTTCTCGTCGTCTGTCAATGGCTCAAAGTTACGAGGATCATCCGTAGATAAGCCTGATGTTGCTTCTAACCGAGACGTTAATATAATGAAACTAAACCTGGTTAATTTTCTTTACATTAATTTTACCTTTCTTTTAATTTTTTAACAGTAACCTTTTTGAGTTTTTTAGTTTATCATTTTATTTTATTATTTTATTTACATTGTATATCTGCCATTCTATATGAATTTCTGGATGCGCTATTTCTCAATGTACATATGGCTAAAGAATATGCATAATGTGCTAAAACGGCTTTCCTTTATCGGGTTTTCCAGCAATATACTCTAAAACGTAATAAAGGATAGTCCTATCATTTTCCTTTTTACAGAAACAAGCAACATTTCCTTTTTATATATTTGTTACGAACCCACAGTTTTTATTCGTTGGCAATGTCAAAATGTTTCTTTTCATGGCCATGGAAAAAAGGTTTTAAAGGTCGGTATACTTCCCGGAGGACAGCAACCTGCAGTGTTGCATAATTCAGGTCCCTGGTTTGATTTGTAAGATAAGCAAAACTGTAAATTAAGCTTCATTGGACAGCGTTGTAAAAAAGATAGACATCAAAAATTTGTTTTTAATTTAATTCAAAAATAATAATTCTGCTCCTTTGAAAATATCTGAAATGGTTTATTTGTTTGTAAAATAAATCATTACCTCATATCTTAAACTACAATACCCTACATTTCACTCGGTGGCGTAGCTGCTGCTTTTTCGGCCCGACGCGAACTTGCAACATGCCGTCCTTCCTTTACAAGTTACATAGCGCACATATACCTCAAAAAAATCTTGGAAAAGCATTTTATTAATAACGTAATTGGTTGTTTGATGCTCTCTATCTCTGCTGATAGGTAGCGAAATCGCGCTCCCGCCACCAGTCTTTCTTTCACATATCGGCAATTGCCGACACAAGGCGAAATATAGGAACTAATTATGTTATTTTTTATTACACACTTATTCAGTTAGTGCGGCTGCTCCTCTTGTTTGTAAAATAGTTTTTCTGTATGTCTGATTTCGCCGCCCCTTTTGAAGAGGCGCCGGGGCAGAGAGTCTCCTCCGCCCCGCATCAGCGACGCCACTGATTTCCCTGTTAAATATTTTACTTGATTTTAAGCCCTTCAAATTTTCTTGGTGAGTTTACATCACAAGACTTGGCTTAAAGAATAAGATAATGCTGCAAATACTTATTATTTATATTTAGCAAGCAAATTGTGAATTCTAAAATAAAACTTTCTTTTGCTTAAGTTCTTCCTACATTTCATAAAATATCTACTGTTTCTACAAATGCGTATAAAATTACAAAAATTCTTTCTTTCAAGGTAATACTGAATTTCAAAGCATTTACTTCATACACACATGCGGTTGTAAATGCAAGTTAAATGAAGGTATTACAAATATTTACTACTGAAGAACTCAATAAATATTATATTAATTTGCATCGAATTCCTTCTATTTCAAATTTTTGAAGAACTGTGGAAGTCTTAAAACATTTAAGTTTTACATTTTGTATTCATTATAATATCTATAAGTAGGTATCTATAAACATAATCATCTATAAATAGGCATTACTATTCATTAAAAGTAATTTAATAAATCTGATTTTAAAAACAAACTTGTATAAGCGTACTAAATGCATTTCAATATTTTTTACGTTGTAATCTTTAATTTATAATTCATTTTTATAAATATTATGCAATGTAGAAATCAATTTTTCTCAAATTCACTACCAGGTGCGCCACTCGAAAATTTGATTAAATTTAATCGTTTTAAATTAGTTCGAAAATTATTAAAATAGTGCATTTTATCGAGAACTCACAAGTTCACAAAATTTTAAAACTCTGTCACTTTCAGAAGTAAATGGGAAGTCAATTATAAAATTCCAGCCTTAAAGAAATGCTTCCCATGGAGGGGTGCTCCACGAGTTCGTGGATGAGAAGCCGACGGATAAATAAGCGGGTTGCAACTTCCCCTGGGGGTACAATAATGGTGTGTAGTTGAGTCACCTCCACTCCGATGATGGGACGTGACTTCTTTGAGAGGAGTTGGGCCGTGGCCGGTGATGTCTATTAGGACTCCGACCACGGTTCCAACTGTCGAGACCCCGGTTATTCAATGACTCCGGATGCTTAGCAAGGACGGGGGTAGCTCCTTTGTGTTTTGTGATCCTTACAGAATGAAATCTTTACAAAAATGAGTTAAATAAAAGTGTTCAAAATTCTGTTCGTTTATCTACTGAAATGGTTTGCCGATGGGATAATGATAAGAGAAATAAAATGTGCAATTTTAATTTCTATTTAAGAGTTTTTCATTCTCAAGCTTAATTACAACTAAACAAACGTTATCTAACAATATTCTAGTTCAAATTTAACTTGATGTTAAAAATTTTTGTGTACTAAATGTGAAGACAGCTTATTCATGCAAAAATAATCCTCGTCAAGTTTCTATTTTATTTTATTTTTCATACGTTCGTTTGGAACATGCAATTCTCTCTGAGTCTCTAAATCATTCTTAAATTCGGTAAATGATTTATTGAGAAGAAAGAATAAAAATAGAATTTGTTCAGCATTTTATCGTCCCTCGCTTTTATTTTTTAGAAGTCAAATCGTAAATAATTGATAAAGGCAACTGGTGAATATGACTCGGGTGATGAATTGCAACTTGGGGTAATAACAGACTACTTTTCACGACGCAAAAGCTTTCAACAAATCTTTATTCTTCTACAAAAACATCAAAATCGGAAGAAAGAAAGTAGGTTTTGAACAAGACATTTTGTTTACGCGACCAAAATTCAATTAAGCTTCAAAGAAACTCCACAAAGAAACATAAATAAATTTATCACTGCAGTGCCTTCATAATTTTAATTTTCGTGATTAAATGATTTGTTGCGTTTCAAATGCCATACGGAATCTGAAGATTAAATTAATTACAGTGTAATTTTTTCTTGACATACTTTTGTTAACAATCAAGAAATAAAATGCATTCAGAATCTTTAAGGCTAGATACATTTTGTTAACGATATTTCTTATTCAGTCGTTTACTTCAAATCGCAAATAGAATAAACAATGTTTCTTATTTGCTTTTATGTAGCCTTCTGAGAACTGAATAAGTCAGTGTGCTCCTAAATGGAAATAACTATTAACAAATCAGAAATGAAACGATGTTAAAATATTTTTTAAAGTATTATATGCTTTAAACATCATCAGTATTCAACTTTATATCACTTCGAAACACATACAGCATTTTCAATTAAATTATCGCGGTTTGAGCAAATCTTCACACTGTTGTTTTCTAACCTACGACTTTTTCCTACTTTTCCCTTTCCTACTTTATTCTTTCTTCTTATCTACGACCCCTTTCTTTCAGTGTTAAATAATAGCTCTATTATTCATTGTTAAAATAACTGCTATTCTGGATAATTTTAAATAGTAAACGGAGTAAATAAAGGCTATTATTTATTTTTACGTTGCTTTCAATGATGAATTGAATTACTATTACCAAACAAATATATTCTCAGATCAGAAAATAAAAATTGGACTTAATGCTAATAATTTGAATTTAATATTAAAGGCGCTAGATGTTTAAAATGTTTTGAATAACAAGCTTTAAACATAACTGCAATTAAAATAAACTGTAATATGTTTTGGGAGCAACCTCATAGTTATTTACTTCATTTTGAGACAAAATCTCTTTTCATTCACTATCTAGGTTGAAAACTTGTGTCACTTATTTAGTGTGTGTTATCCTTTTGACTATTTTTCTTAGACGGTTTAGTTTGGTTTAGTTACATTAACGTCCCATTTTGAAGCAACACGAGGGCTATTTTTGGGACGGACCTCGTAATTTTGAACCTCGGTCAGATGACGAGGACGACTCGGTGCTGGGGTTTCTAAGAAGATTCGATTTCTGAAAAGACAGGGGATAGGGAAAATTCCTTTGAAGTAACCTTGGTTTTTTCCCAGCTTTTGGGCTCGGCTGAAAGCGTCAAAAGATAACTTTATTGATGGATTCGGATATTTCATGCAAAACTAAATGAATAATTGATTAAATTTTTACACTGAAAAAAGATGGGGTGCGGCAATTTTGCATCCCCTATACATGAGCCGCCCCTGGTTTCAGGTTAAGGTTCATCTAGGCCCGTTTATTTATGAGCGCACCATGTTCCGGGAGCTACATCACATGGAATTATTTGGCATTTTACCTTGACAACATCCTCGGATAACAGTAACAACAAAACAGGACAGGTTCTAGTAAGATTAAAGGACATCGGCAGTTAACTTTGGATGTCTGATGACTTGCAGTGTGGTTGAATGAATCACTTTCGACTTGTATTTTATTGACGCATATTCTGGCGTCATTATAGGTGGCCTGGAGGATCGTATCAACCAGACTGTATCCAGAGATCATTGCATTTCAGGGACGGCTGTATGATGTTTTCGAGATGTATTTCGGCGACTGGAGTTAGATTACTAGTAAAGATCATTCAGTTAAAGTCTCGAGGCTAAACTTTCCTTCTGGATGACAAGGTATTCCTTTTTGCAGTCTTGTCCATCAACCTGTCGATCAAGACGGGAATTATGGTGGTCATCGTGCCAAATAAGTTTAGGAATAATTCACTAAACATCATTTTGATAGCTTTCAATTCAATTTGCCATCAAATGTGCCTGAATCCAACGTCATCTTAAAAATTTGAGATCTTTAAGAATATGTTATCAAGCCGGGTGTTGCGTTTATCGCAGTCAATACCCAGATAGCACGTAAGTTTGCAACAAGTTTGATTTTGACTTGATATTACCTTGTCATTGCAAATTTTACGCGTCAAGCTTGAAGCGAACTTGTGGCAAACAAACAATGCAGAATCGCCACCCTCGCTTGCAACGCCCTTGCAATGCAAGCTTGCTGTAAGTTTGCAAAACAAGCTTCCTGCAAAGATAGCACAATAAAGAGATAATTATCTTTGTCTCCGTTTTAAAAAACATCCGATTTTTAATAGCATCTCCTAGACCGTCCTTCTTTTTATTAATTCAATAAATCAATGATAATTTGTGAAAAAACTAACTTTTTTATAAAAAAATTTTTTTTAACATTTTCCATCTTTTTACTAAATATAGAACTCGCACTTTAAAGAAAACTATATCGCCTTTTTCTTAATGTTGAAATTTTAACGTTCATAAACAAAATTAAACCTAAAAAACAGTCAATGTTTGTTGAAAAATAATAACTTACATTTTGTCCCATTTTAAAAGTAATTACTTTTGAACTCTAATTTCATAATTTATTCTATTAGCAAAACGTAGTTATTAGCGAAAATCGCTCTCTCTTTGACTTCACATCATATTGTCAACTCAAAAAATTAATGAAATCAAGAAAACAGTTTAAAATAAATCGTATACGAATCGAATGGAACGATGCATTAGCGAAATCTATCTTCTCCTCTCAGAGTTTATCTGGCCGAATGGTTAGAGCGCCCGCTTCCCGAGCGTTAGATCGCGAGTTCTAATCCGAGGTTGTGTTCGTTCTGTTTTTGCTATGTTTGCAATGAGTTTTTCATGACAAACTTGCTGCAAGTTCGCCGCGTGGTGATTTCGAAGCTTGCGTTAACTTGCTGCAAGCTTGTTTCACGCTTGCACTCTTGTCGTGTCAAACTTGCTGCAAGCTTGCAGATTTGCAGTGCAAGTTTGATGCAAACTAAAATTGCTATCTGGGTAGCGGTATGGGCTCCCAAATTAATGAACGAGTTGACGAAATAAACTGGATATCTTATCCATCTCCACAATGACAACATATCTCGTAAGATCCAAGCTGTTATCAAAGATCATGACGATGTAGCAAAGTATTACATTTATAAAATCTCGTTTTATAACTTTTTCCCGGGTTGTTTAGATGGGTTAATGTGTTAGAAACAGGATGCTTAGCCTTTTTTTCGAGGACACTTGCATATACTTGTTTTTCTTTTTCGATATTTTCTATTTTCGAAATTAAAGTTTTAATTTAATTAAACTTCATTAATTGTATTAAAAATATTCTTGGTGTTAAAATTATTCTGATTTCTGTTTAAGGAATATTTATTGATGAGGAGAAATGATGGCAGTTTTTTGATAAGCATGAAGTCAAACATTCACTTTTCTTTTCCAAGTTTATCATCATCCCTATCTTTCTATGGAAATTTTGCTAAAAGTTCAACTTTTTCAATCACTGATTGGTGAACATAACTCAAAATCGTAACAGTATAATTGATGCATGTATGGTATAAAATGCCATAATGTGTATGATGTCAGAGTTCAGCTATTCTTCCAAGAACTTAAAAGAAATTATTTGTTCTTGTCTTTAATCTACAATAAAACGGGCTGTATTATTGAAGTTAATCCTCTAACAGGGCAACTTTGACTTGAAAGCTTAAGGATACAACTACAGACATGAGACTGGAAGCGTCAGTATTTGATTTTCTGTAAGTCTTTAATTTTTTCAATTTTCCTAAAACTAGCAATGAAGTAAAACAAATCAACTGCCCATTCAGAAGTTTGCAAGCTATTAGAAGAACAAAAACGGTTTCCATTTTCTTTACACAAAGTTATTTATCTGATGATAACATTGTCTTTACATGGTATATCATGAAAGGAAATAGCTAAAACATTTCTAGTGGTGATTTTTTTTCTTCTTATAGGTAATATCTATGCCATAAGATTTAATGAATGAAAGATACTTTATTCTTCTACAGTGACAGTCAATCAATTCTCTCTTTGTAAATATATGATGTAAAAATAAATTAATGTCGGAAGAATTTTATTCTATTATTTAACGATGAATAATGTTTTATTAAAGATTTTGTAAAAGTTCTTCGTACTATTTCTCTTTTTTAATGAACTATAAATTAAATCTGTGATTTTAACTAATATTTTCATTTTTCTATGCTTAACAAACCAGCTTTGTCATATTTTTTGCAGTTTTTATATGTAATATAAAGTTGGAATTTTATGAATCTATTCTAAGAATTTTAATGATGATATTTTCCATTCATGGGTCTCCCCATCCTAAGCTTAGATTCAATAACAAACTATATTTCACCATTCAATACTGTACGACAATTAGGGGAGACTTGATCATTTGGGAGACTTGATCCCTAGGTCGAAAACCAGATAAAAAATGCAATTAAGTCTCTGAAACTGGCAACACTAATAAAGTGATTCCTTATCAATAGATCTGACAACAGAATTTCATTCAGCCATTTTTATTTTTGTTGTAAGAAAGGAATCTCTGATTTCTTATGGTCAAACTTCTTTTGGAGTAGGTAGTTTATGTTTCTTATTTTTTGCTAAATAAAACTAAATTACTTAAGTTTATTGATATAATATACTAATATTCCTTACTGCTTAAATGTTGTTATTTACATCTAATACAGTTTCTTTACTTTTGATTTAACAATTCTTTTTCCAACACATGCACATTAGGGACACTTGATCCCCATTGTATGGGGAGACTTGATCCTGGGATCAAGTGTCCCCAAAGTTAAGTTAAATTAATATTGACAATTTTATTACCCCCCTACTGGCCATTGTGATTTTCAAGTCACATTCAGATAATATCATTATTATTTAGAATATGGTTACCTTGATTTTGTATGGTTGACAAAGGTAGAAAGTTAATATTTGGCTGCACGTGATGGTTAACAAGAACATGGTGACGGTTTCATGGAAAGAGAAAATTAGTCATTCCGTAGGAAAAATTGAAAAGAAGATTTCATCATCTGAATGCGAGATAAATTTTCTAAGAAAAAGAGGACTTCATTCCAACCAATTTATTTATCCAGAAAATAGTGACATTAGTGTTGTGGACAATGACGACATTGTCAAAAAACTACCTAAACCAGCCCATGCTTGATGGAACTCTTCGAACTGCAAGAATTTTAACATTTATTTTTGATTTTTAAAGCTTTGAAAATGTTATTTGATCATTAATTTGAGCGATAACAATCATTCATATGGCAAACAGTGATTTTCAATAATGTAGAATTTTCTAAATGTGCTTTTCTCCCTTTTGACATGTTAGTCGACAATAAATTTGATTTCGACTACTTAATTTGAATCATTTCAATTCATCTGTTTCAAGGACCAAGCCTCCCTTGGAAAGGGATCAAGTCTCCCTGCAATTGGGGAGACTTGATCCCTTTTCTAATTGTTGGAAAACAATTTATCTTTATTTTAAAAATGGTTTTTCAAAAATAAAAAAATACTACAACAAAAAAGACAAATAAGCCTTTAATAATGACCGAAAACTTTTTTTAAAATTTTGTTTTTTCCAAAATAAAAATTAAAAACCGAAAAAGGGATCAAGTCTCCCAAGTCTCCCCTACTGTTTCTTCATAGTTTTATGTGCTATGATCAATCTCTTTCTCAAAACAAAAGATATATGATCAGTTTAAATTACATGTTAAAAAGAAAAGCAGAAGAGAGATATAAACCTTATTAAAATCATCCTGTTTATTTGATCTCGAGTTTCGCTTTTAATCATGTTTCTGATAAATCCCGGATGATATTCTTTGTTTTACACTGAAATTCCTTTACATTACCTTCCCTCAAAAAGTACGCATTATTTGAGAAGAAGATTGATGATGTATTGACAACAGGTTTATTTTCAATCAACCGTTTGGAAAGATATCGGTTGTATGAGGAGAGTTCCTTTAGTCAATTTGGTTTAATGGTTCAAAAATGAAACAGGAATAATGAAAGAACTTGTTTTCTCATAGAGAATAATAAATTTCTTTTGATAGCGTTCTTTTCAAAAGTATGCGATATTGAAATTGTGTTTCCCTAAAGTGGATTTGACTCTGTTATTTATCTTAATGTAATTTCTTATGTTGGAACCTGTCAATCACACTCTGCAATCTGTAACTATTTTTATTCAAAAAGTAAGTAAAACCTTCTAATACATATGTTTATTTCATTTCTGAAAATTCCTGCTATTGGTTAGTGCAAAACTGATAACATATAATTAGAAGTACCTCTAATTAAAAATAAGTGATTTTAAAAGCTGTCAATAGAACGTTTGCGTTGTTCTTAACCGATAGTTCTCAGAATTCCCTAATTTCGCTTCTTATTAATAAAAAACGGTTGTAAATACTACTTTGACACTTACCATTTATGATTTATATATCGGTATTACTCCTAGCATTTCATCACAATGCTGAATTTTGACTTTTTCATAAATTTTAAAGTTATAAGCTTAGAGAACTGAAATATTCAGTGATTTTTATTCCAAAAGACAGTTTTAATAAACATCGTGCTTTAGTAAAATTATCACATTCCTATCTATACAACCCTCATATATCAATTTAAAAAAATCTTTTAAATGGTGTCTTAGTTTTGTGATGATTTTTATCTTACTATCAAATATATGCAGCAAAAATATTGTATTTAAAAATAATTACCAACAAAATGTTGGTTAAACTCGAAAAGAAATGTACATAATGTAAAAAAAAATATCTTTATTAAGTTCTTGAGGAATAATTCATATTTGTTGTTCTAACTTTTATGATAAAAATTGAGAGTTTTTCTAATAAATTATTATTTAACGCCAAATTTAAAGTCTCTTATTGGAGAATTTACTTCTACAGTCGTGGAAAAAAGTATAAATTCGGACAAAAAATCGCCATATATGGAAAACTGCTGCAATTTCAAACCATGCAATTTTTTTACGCCTTAACCTAATGCTACCGAATAATATACCAAACTATATTTGTTAAAAATCCTAATATTTTTTGGATTAGGTAAAAATGTTCAAAATAAGCTGATGGAAGCTTGGGAAAAAGTATAAAGTAGTCTGCTAAATACATCATCTGAAATAATAAATAAGCTGAGAAAGCATTTGAAACAACTGAAACTGTTTTAATCGAAAATAAAATGAATTCAGTGTTATATCAGGACATACTGCCAGATAGTTTGTTGCCGGTTACTCCTCTGATTACATCAAAAGATTGGACATTTCAACAAATCAACGCATCAGATGCATATTCCGTGTTCTTTAAAATCCTGTATGAAAGCGAATGAGGCAAAATCTATTCAATGGCCATCTCGGAGTCATGACCCGAATCTACTGGAAGACCTTTGGGGCATTCTGGCTCAAGATGTTTACAAGAATGGACGATAATACAGAAGCAAGTCTGATACAAAACCGCAATTAAAAATTGTTAGAACAAGATTGACCCGGACACCTTCGAGGCTCTGTCTGGTTCTATGAACCGACGATTAAAAAATAGCAAAAAAAGGTTCCCGCATCAGTTACCAAAGAATAAATCATATCGACTGTATACGTAGGTGGTTCAAAAAGTAAGGTTAAAAGTCCTCTGAGAGAAAAGATTTAAACAAAGGTTAAAGGAAATCAAAAAGATAGACAAAGGTAGAAAGGCACTGGTACATGTTACTTTCCCACATAGTCACCATAGTTGTTGAAGCACTTGCGGCATCTGTAGACCAATCTATCGAAACCGGCAAAGAAGAAATAAGGGTCCAGGTCTCGGAGCCACTTAACGACGGCTTCCTGAACTTCGGCATCAGTTCTGAAATGGTGACCTGCCAGGTGCTTCTTCAGTGGTCAGAAGAGATGAAAATCATTTGGTCCGAGATCCGGGCTGTAAGGAGGGTGTTCCAAAACATTCCATCGGAAACGCTGTTTCAAATCACGTGTAACGGAAGCCATATGTGGACGGGCGTTGTCTTGCAAAAACAGGACACCTTTCGAAAGAAGTCCCTCTCGTTCCCTGCGAAAGGCCTTGTGCAACCGGTCTAGCGTAGCATAATAACTGACAGCATTCATGCTTAGGGAAATCAACCAGTAGCAAACCCTGGTGGTCCCAAATGACTGTGGTCATAACTTTCTTCGCAGATGGCACTGTTTTGAACTTCTTATGGGAGGGGAGACGAGGGGTGTCTCCATGACATTGATGCTTTCTTCGTCTCAGGTATCACATTATGTACCCACGTTTCGTCCCCTATAACGATATAGTGCAGGAAGAAAACACCTCTCGCCTGATATCGCATGAATTTCTGGAGAGACAATTCCATTCGGGTGTTTTATTACACTTCGCACTTCAATCGCCGACTATGTATCTACGAACACCGCCATCTTCTAACAAAAATTTCAGAGCGCTACAGCCCAACTATCTCCATCTACCGGTGGCAACTGAATACTGTTATCGTCTATTCTATTTAGACATGGAATTTAATCCGCATGGGGAATTTGTGCACCCGTGAGAGCTCTTGTTACCATACTTTTTGAACCACCTAGGTACTTTTTCTGACTTCAACTGTATGACAATTTTTCGAATTCCTCATAAAATTTTAATCAATGTAATTAAATTTAAATGCATTTTTGGTGTGTCTTCCTTATCTCATGAAGTATCCTTACATTTCATAAAAATATACATTTCCTAGAAGTATGATATATATTTCTAGTCTTATGTCATCCAATTTTGGGACTTTATACTTTTTTCCATGGGTGTATTTACGGCGAGTTATATTCGATTTTTAAGAATTCAATTAAATGATTAATGAATTAAATAAAATTATTACATTAAATGAATAGTGAACAGATAGTGGATGGAATGGTATATATGCCAATATCGCCCAGTTTATTAAATAAATTGAGTAATGTGCACTTTTGCTGGTGGTTGGAACAACCTGCCATACATCCAATGCGATAATGTTATTTATCCCAGATTTTTTTTGGCTGATAGCCTCATTTCATAAGGACTCTTGCTCCCACGACCCTCTGATTTGCCACCCCCGGATTTCCTTCTATGGAGTCACTTAAAAGCACATGTTCATGCGAGCAATCTACACTCGATCGATGAACTCAAATCAATCATCAAGTTTTGGGACGACGGATTCGTACATACATCGGAGGAAAAAGGGCACGTTTTGAACTTGCACTGTGACGATATTTAAAATGTTCTCATTTTTGTTTCTCACAATAATTTCTCTTTCTGTTTTGTCTTTCTTTATTGTTTGATTCACTTGAGAATTTTTGTACCAAAATTTGTTTGCCCTAGTTACGTGATTTTTCGACGGTTATGTATTTATTATAACGTTAAACAGTTTTTCAGTGAATAACAGTTTTTCAGAACTAGAATACAAATAAATGTTTATTAGAAAAGCTTTTAAGAAAATAATGCATTTGAGTAAGCAGTGCAAACTTTGCAAAGAAAATCATTGTTTTTTTCTTATAAGGTTGTTTTTGGTTTACTCGTACCATTTCTGATGTGACGCATTCAAACTTGTAGTTTCAATTTTTATCTATTTCCCTGACTCATTTCATCTATAACACCAGTTTAATAGAGGGTTCACATTAAGCCCTAATAATATCTAAGGAAAAAGGGAAATAAAAGAAAGTAAAAGGAAAATACCGATTTTAATTCATTAAGTATTATAGAGGCAAATATGTAAATGCCATTATAATAATTATAACATTTTGCGACAGATGTCGAAATATTTTATATACTGTAACAGAAATAAAAAATTTAGGCACACAGAGTGATATAAATATTTGTATCAATAAGTCAGGAGGTTAACTTTTAATGTTTCTTGATGTTTTATTTGATAGACGAAATAAAGTGAAACTCTTAAATCCTTTCATATGTTTGTAAATTAATGTTTTGATATCTGGCATTGTGGTTTTTAATAACAATAATTTTTTTTCCTGCTTTATTTGACAATAAATATATTTCTCTATCATGGTTTTTATTTAATGTGATATTAAAGATATACATTAGCAGTATTTTCCTTTAAATTTAAAATGCCTGCAAACAAAATAATCTTATATTTTAAAGAATTTGGGAGAAATTAACCTATTATAATTGTTAAAAACAATTCATAAGTTAATTCGTTGAAATTAATTGATTCCTTTATATTTTTTTCTTAATCGTTTAGTTTCAGTAAATAGTTCGATAATTTACTTATTTTGTAGGACCGTGCCATTTCTTGATATAAAATGAAGTTCACGGTATTATTGCAAAACGAATAGTTGGCTGGTGTTGGTTTTTTGGGCCATTACGTTGATTATACTGCGCCAGACTATATTACAAAACTAAAAGCACTTTTGTTGGAGTCCTGGCAAAAAGGACGTCCAGAAAAAGGCCATTGACAAGTAATTTAGTAAAATCCAACCATAATAAATTCTGATTCATGCTGAAGACAGAAATTTCCCTGGTATCTTTTTATTTTGAAGTATTTTTCTAAATAAATTGATGCAAATAATGCGAGTAGAATCAGAAATATTCACCATTCCATTAAAAAAAATAATTTCTGAACATATTTTTAAAATATATGTATTGAGAATTCTGAAAAGGAATGTTTCTCTTTATGATCCCTAGTAATTCTTTATCCATCTATTTATTCCTTTATTTGAAAGCACAAGACCAAATTACCTGAAACAGAATGGAACGCCCACGCAAGTTGAGAAAGTGATTTGGGGATCAATGAGTCAAGTATAGACCTCATACAACAGGTTTGTTAACATTAATTCGCTGTTGTAAAGAGCTAACGTGGAAAAAAATTACGGTAATTTATTTGAAATTAACTTTAGGTTCTATTATTCTGATCAATGCATCATTCTTTTAATTCTACCGTTTACACACATGCAGTATTTGACTCTCACTTAGTCTATCGGATTTTATCGCTCATACTATTTATTGAATTTGTTGGAAGTTTCGAGAAAGAGGTGTGCAAGCTCGACGTCCTCATCATCTGACCGGGGTTCAAAATTACGAGGTGCTTCCCAAAATAGCTCCCGTGTTGCTTCAGAAAGGGTTCAGAAGGGTTGCTTTGGCCTCCCTTCCAAATAATTCTAAGTAGGCATGTTGAAATACCTATCGCAATTATTTTTAAAAATGAAAGTTATTTCTTTGTTAACAGAATGCATCTTTTATAAGTTTAATTTCAATTATTAATTAAAATCGTATTTTTCATTAGTTTAAAGTCTTCGTCACCCCGTTTGTTTTTTAGCCCTCTCTAATTCATGGATGGCCGTTTCCTATACATGGAAATATCTTCTTTAAGTATTTTAACTTAAATAACCAAGACGATAGCGTAAAGGAATTCAATTCACTTATTAGAAGAATTTCTTTTTAAGTGTTTACAAGTTGTTTTCATAATTTGATTTATCCTATTCATTAACAATATCAGTAGATATGCGAATAAATTAACCATATTGTTTTATTCGAGAAATCTTCCATACAAATAGACCAAAAATTTCTCAGAAGATGCTTTTTAAAATATAATGAGACAATAATAAACTGCAAACAGACGACAGGAAATACTATTTTCAAAGAATAAATTACAGGAAAAATATCTTTCTGAATATCTGAGAGCATTGTTTACAGTTTGAGTTTTTCACAAGTGCTGAAAAATATTAGTATTACATGTAGAGATATTAATCCGTTCTTCATTATTATCCCTTTCAGAATCTATATTTTTTAAATAGAGATCATCAGCGAAATAAAGTAGCGTTTTATTTGAAATAACTATTATTCTTCTAGACCAAAAATTCCGATTTTCTGAAGATGTTTTAGAAAATATTATGAAACAAGAATAAAAAATTTAATAACTGTAAGAAAAACTATTTTTAATGAATAAGTCATTAGAACGACCCCGGTGAACGATTTTGATGGAAATCACTAACAACAAGAATTTTGCTAAATTACCTAGAGCAAAAAAATTTGGAAAAAGTGTACTGTAAGTAAGTAAGACTGTATATGAGAAAGGAAAAAGTAAGAAGAAAGACTGTATATGAGAAGGAAGGAAGTTTTTGTTAGATAAATAAGAGTTAAAAACTCTACATAGTTTAAAATGTCATCCTCTGTATTGCTTGTACACGCATTAACTTTGCGATCGTTCAGCATAGATTTGTCAGATATTTTAAAGTTCAACTTCACTGAAACATCATATTTAAATTTGTATAAATAGTTCATAAATTCCACGGAGTTCGTCTTTATGAAACACATGTAGTTATTTTTCAGAAATATTCTTGTGAATATTTCTTCAAATTTAAGGACGAGGCGTTTCACAATAATTTTTAAATACACAGATCTACAAAAGAATTTCAGATAGCTATATTTTACTTTGACTCTCTAAGCGTTTCACACGTATTTTTACGTTTCTCTCAATGAGTTCAAAAGCAGATAATTCATGTTTATGTGCATAATTTCTTATGCTACCATGGATAAAATATTTTTAAGATTTTAGAGACATGATTAAACGAAATAAAGATCCAATTATTCACATTAAAAGCAAATTTTTAAGATTTTAAAGCTCGTACATCAAAATAGCTAACCGCTCAGAGAACCCAATTTTTGTACATTTCAGGTGTGCGAATTAAAGTTATAAAATCTATTGTTTTGACTCATCTCAGATATTTTTAAAAATTAAGGTTTGAGATTGAAATGCATTTAACATGCACATGAATTGCATAATCAACAAATAAAATAAACAAGAATGAAAGGTTTGTGTTACTTTTATACTACATGTAATGGAACATGAAAAATACAAACACATTTCCTTAAAGCCTATATTAATTAATACATTTTAAATCAGACAGACAGTATAATCACTTAACTAACTCTATGTTTACGCTGAGGATCAATCAATATATTCTTTGTCACTTTAATAAAAATCTACAAAGTTCTTTATAAAACTAATTCTGGCTACTCTCTTGTTATCCACTGATCCAATTCCTAAAAGTATGAAGAGTACGTGGCGTTACCTCCAGGATGTGCCACCGGAACTAATATTAGAATGCTGCCATTATGCAGTAACACATCTTTTAAACTTTTCTTGCCTGAATCATAGAAGAATTTCATATGTGCAAATATTCCTAATTATCCATGTTTCGCTCCTCACCAATAGAGCGCAAACAAAAAATTCATTTATTTTTCTAATTTACCATTCTTTAACTCTGCTACACAAAACAAATCACATTATATGAAAGGTCTACCATTACCCGTTTTCATTCCAAAATAAGCAAGAAAAGTACTTTTTAACAAATGTGATTACATTTAGGCTTTAGGTCTTATACAAAAATGCTCGTAAATCTAACAAGATCCAATCAATACGTGATCCATTGCATTTCTATGCATGTGATCTTGTTGTTGTTATCGGACGCTCTCTTTGTACTAATACATAAATAAACTAACGTAAACAAATGCGTAGAAAAAAGAATTTGGATGACCGAATCAGATTGGCAATAGTTCTAGACCATCTTCTGATGGCAACTATTCTTTCTTTTTTGATTACGGATTGAAAGGAACTTTGGAATGAACAGGGGATAATAGGCTTTGTAGCTGAAAATCCCGAAATCCCCTTTTTCAAATCAAATCAAACAAACGCGTATACGATCACACCAAATGCTGCAAAGCAGACGAAATAATCCAATGAAACTCTTTCCTGGACAGCATCCTTTTGCCATTGCAACTTCTTCACCTTACGTTTGTTGATAGTGTAACCCAGCGGTTTCCAATCTTTTTGGTTGTGCGGACCACCCGTTGCATAAAAATGATTTTGCCGCCCACCAATTAAATATACAAGTAAAAAAATACAAATACATATAATACATTTATATATTATATGCGAGTATATGTCAGCAATTAATAAAGCTTACTGTGAAAGGATTAAAAATATATTGTTATTGGACTCTTGACTAGCGTTCCGCGGCCCACTAATACGCCATCCGAGGCCCACAAGTGGGCCGTGGCCCATAGGTTGGGAACTGTTGGTGTAACCCATTTACATCTGCCATCCGGCTTCTAATCATATACCTGTAAGTCTAGTAATAGTTGAAAGTGCTTCCATCTAAATATATATTGTCATCTGCAATAATGATATCATGCAAAATGAACAAGTTTAAATTGTTTGTTTTCTTTCAAATAAAATTTTTATTTTTGTTTAATTAAAGACAGAATCTATTTCTTATGATATGGTTTATCGAAAACGGGAGAAAAAAGATAACTGGAAGTGGCACGTCAAAACTAAGGTCATTTTTTGACTCAGGAGGAAATTTTTTCTTTTTGTATTTTAAAATTAGTGTCAATATCAAAAAAGCAAAAACAGTTTTCATATGTGTTTATTTCATATTTTAGCTCTCATTACACTAACACACGTTAATGAAATTTAGACTAAATGCATTTTTGTTTTTATTCAGCTATTTTTAAGGAAGAATTTTAGTAAATAAATTGAATATTGACAATTAAGGATGATTTCTTTTCTTCTTCCGCCATGTATTTTCAATTATATATTGCGCTGAAATTTTGACTCTATTACAGTTTTCTCAACCGGTGATACTCGCCTCTTTAGAGAGCTGCTCATTCACAAGCAATGAGATGCAGAAAAGCAGGTATAATTAAATAAAAAGTTCTTATTGAACAAAATGTGTGTGATAAAATAAAGCGATAATTTCTGCTTAGACAAAATACAAATATCAATATGTAAATACATAGAAATAATGTAAAAAATGTATTTAAAAAAGTATTACTGAAATTACAAAATGCATTGAAATTTGAGTAAAATAAAAAAATACATATTAGAAGTAGGCGCGATTAAAAACAAATGTGGAAATCCAGACAGCAAATGCTAAATAGTTGAGAATCATTATGCACATCATTATTAATGATTTAAGAGATCATAAAATCCATAAATTAGTTTAATCAACCATTTGCCAATCAGAAGTACCAAATCGTCGCTTAAAAAGCACCACCACCTATCTCAATTTTTTGAAATTTCAAAGAGGAAATAAGTACTAAATTTTTGGCAACCAATAACGGATATTTATGGATTTTGTTAACATCTGATGTAAACATAAGGCCGCATGTTGCTGCCAGATGTTAAAAAATATTCAGAAATATTCGTTATTGGTTGCGAAAAATTGAGTACTTATTTCCTCTTTGAAATTTCAAAAAATTGAGATAGGTGGTGGTGCTTTTTAAGCGACGAAATAATGAGATGATAATAGGTGAAACTAATGCAACAAATCTCTTTAATACGATTTGGTTAAGAATCTAAAATTATGGTATTTCAGCGGCATATATGGTGCACATAAAAATACTATAATGTAAACAACTTATCGGTCTTCATTAATTAACTTGTTTACGCAATTAACATTAACTTCTTCCTCACAATGAAACTACCACTGATAAAACTTAGTTCCAGAAGTTATGGATGCTGTGTGTAATTACTTTAAATAAGCTGCGTTCTTTGATAAACGTTACATGCTGTGAGGCGTAAACACAATAAACTCGATAAACAGCTTTGTTTATCTCGAGACTATAAAAGGTTACTACAAAGGAGACATAAAAAAGCCAGAAAAAGAAATTGAAATAAGCCTTTAAGTTCTTTTCAGCTCACACTATGCAATCTAGAAAGTCTATATCACTGCATAAGCGTCAAAACTCACAAAATCTATTAAGAATGAAAAAAAGGAATATAGCCTTTTAAGGGCATGGAAGAAGTTCGCAGTGAGTATGATCTCGGCGGTTGGCTGGGCTTCAGCACTTTTTTCAAAGGTACTTTTTTTCGAGTTTTATAATAAAAAGCTACCCCCCCCTCCCATTTTGTGGTTTATATCGTTTTCTTAAAGAAACTCAGGTAGCAATATAGTTTTAAAAATTTATATTAAAAGTTGTATTTAAAGGTTTCTACACGTTTTGAGAGAACGCGTTTTGAAGTTTAGTTTAGTTTAGTTATATAAACGTCCCGTTTCGAAGGAACACGAAGGCTATTTTGGGGCGGACCTAGTAATTTTGAACCTCTGTCGGATGACGAGGACGACGCCTGAGCTGGTATCCACTTCTTCAAATTTTCGGTTCTACAAAAAGTAAATAATTGGGATCTTAGCTATTTGCACAAAATGTTTTTAAATATTGTTACAATATCTTCAGGATATCGTGCGGCATTCAGAATACCGAACAACAGCGTGGAGATATCGCACATTATCTTGTGCTAATAGGGATTGTCTAGATATTAAGTAATTATTATTCTTCTTAATACATATTTTCTATAAACCCGCGTTAATACACATTTGATTGCATTTATAGATCGCGAAATACAAAGACTGAGGCTTTAGAATGAGGAAAAATGTAACAGCAAAAAGTAAAAATATGCATACAAAATATAATAATAGGGGTAAATCATAAACAAGATAAATTCGCGAAATAATAAAACTATACAGATCTTATAAATCATAATAATACACAAAATATCTGAGACCAAAAAAATATTAAATAAAAGACACTTCATGTAAATAAAACATAAAATTTAATGATGTTGAATATTTGTTTTTTATGTGTGCCCTCAGTAAATATAATATATTGATATATTTTTAAAGTAAGTTTTATCTTAAAGTACTATTAGACTTCACTTTTCAAATCTTTGCTTTTAAATTTAACTTAATAGCATCGAGAATGTTCCATGTCAAGAATGTTGTCTTTTCATAAATTTATCGTTATATTTTTATCAGTTGAACGTTCAAATAAAGTAGCTTTGTTACAATGAAATAACTATAAAATTCTTTCGATTTTCTATGTAAGGCGAAGCCGTTTTTCTCTTTTTTTGAATCGTTTAAAGCGATAAACTAAACGTCCAACAAAGCCAATGGGGAAAATTTATTTTGATATGAAACATAAATATTTTGCTCAGATACTTTTTTGGAGCTTTTGATTCTATAGATAGTCAAAATTTCTATAGATTCCATCTCATTTAAATTAATGTAATCTTACAGCTTTAAAGAAAATATATCTTTATCCGATTATATTTATATAAGTTTTTGACATAGCACGGAATGTAAGATGTTTGAAATTTTAGCTATCTTCAATTTCAGATAGTTATCCTTCGTGTAACAATAATAACTAGAACTAAAATGGATAAAAGCGTTAGTGTAGTAATAATAATTTTTACTTTCTTTAAAGTTTAGTTTTATTAACGTCCCGTTTTGAAGCAACACGAGGGCGAATTCGGGAAGGACCTCTTAATTTTGAATCGCGGTCAGATGACGAGGGCGACGCCTGAGCTTGCACCCCCTCTCTAAGCTTCCGCACCACACCAGCGGAAGGACGTTTGGCCCACTACGTGCTATTTAACGTGCAGCAGGCCCAATACACGACGGATTAGTGGTTCGAAACCCAATTCCACGACTGATTAGTGGAATTGGGTTTCAAACCTGGAACCCTCTGGCTCCAAGGCCGACACCTTACCAGTAAGATACCGTGACCTATTTTCTTTCAAGAAAATTCAAAAGAGGTATTATTAGTAAATTGTTCTGATAATAATGTTCTTGATCTGAATGTAAGAAAGCATTTTATTCATCACTTTTCATACCTTGGAAATTGTCAGCAAAACAAAAAAACATATTTATTTAACAATTTATTCACACCTTAAATATGCCTCTTAAATCAATTTGGCGAAGATTTATATATTTCAGGAGTCATAATTTCCGTCTCATAACGGATATATTGATAAACATTTATCGTCCTAAAAAGGAAGAATTCTTATTTATTTATTAAAAACATATCTGCTTTTAAAACATAAACGTCATGTAATGATAATTTCTTACATTATATATAATTACAATGAGTTGCATGATGGTGCTTTTACTTCATTAAATATCTGAGCAGTTAAAATTTGAATTTTCTGTCTATTTCGGAATTCTCCAAGAACTATTTAATTTATTGCATGTACCTCAAAACTCGATTCACAGCATTTTGAGTAAATGTGTAAAAGAACTTAAGAATATAACAATGCTCCTGCCGTATTGGTATATTGACTGATTTAATGTCTCTGCCATACACCTCTGTGTAATTAAACTTTTTTTTATTCTGTCTTGATTTCTCCTTGAAGTTTATTTAAACAATTCTGAATCCAGTTTTGCTTATCTGAAATTTCTTGCGCTTTCAAGTAATTTTACTAATTATAAACTGCAAGATTTATTATAATTTAACTTTCAATCTAAATTGTTTAATGGGCACAATACCTATATTACCTCCTTTCATTATTTATTGAAATTTAATTCAATAAATAATGAAAAGTATCAATTAATAACTTAATTTCTTTATTATAAAACTGAATCAACAAAATTTATTATTGCAAAAATTGAAATGCTTTCTTATCCGCAAAACTTTTATGAATAGTGAAATAAAGTTAATAAGTAATAAAGTTTTTTCAAATCCGAAGCTAAACAGTTTTGCTAAGTACTTCAAGTAGTTTTTGTACTTGGAGCATTCCCTTTTATTTCACATATTATTTCTTCCAACTCATCGGATTTATTCCGTTATTCCGCGGCCATCCATGGCCATCCTTTTCTTGCAGATAATATTTATTAAAATAGTGAGCTGTTGGAAGTTCATTCACGAGACCTGATTACTAACCTACAATCCGATGACTCTATATGAACAAGACGAATAAGCCTTGTGGGTAGAAGCATTCATTTCCGGAATTCGTTGGAGTATGAGTATCCTATTGGAAAGACTTCAGATAATAGATCTCCATGGCGAAAAATTCCATTGGTTGGAGACAACACTTATGTGGCTCAAACATTCCTATCTAAGAATCCCCTCTTGTTACCTTCTTATCAGCAAGTGAGCAGAAAGTGCGAATTGAATTATTGTCACGGACTTTTCCAGCATTGCCAGTAAATAAATCTTATGATAAATTTATATAAAAAGAAACACACTTCTATTCCCTATTCTTTTATTATTACAAATCGACAACTACTTCGAACAAAAGAATGCGTATTAACCCTTTAGCTGAGTATCCGCGATTCACACGAGCTGGAAGTTGGTCTGTTTTCTGTTACATTCTGCGATTTCTGCGGACTAGTGTGTTTACTTCTTAATTTTGCAACGTTTAATTACATTATAGGGCTATAGCGACGCCTAGAAATAACATTTCGCTTCGTTTCAAAAGTATGTGGACCTTTTAATTGAATATTGCGCACTGTCAGACAAATGACATATATTATATATTACTTGAATCGTTTTCTCTTTTTAATTGTATGGATTCTTTTTCTTCATGATTAATGATTACGCTCCAATCCGAGATATCAAATATTTATTGTGGATCCAACTTTACATATCAGATAAAGACCGATGTTCCAAAATGTATCTATAGATTGCCATAGATTTTTGATATATATTTTTACATTTGCATAGAATTTGGAATTTAAATGGTTAATATAATTTATAATAACTATACATTTTGTGTTATTCATACGTATATGCGTATTTGTGAAGTCGGAATATTAATATCGGCTGAAACAGAGTGGATTATTTTTGTTATTCAGTTCAGTAGTTAGTTTCACACATTTTTACAGTTTTCGCGTCTTCGCACACACTTTGAGTCTCACAAGATATGAATTACTGATATATTATACATTCCTTTACCTTCTGAATTAATTTTAATCTTTGCTCTAAAATGTTCACGTTTGCTCATTCAATGCTCTGATTTAAATATTAGAGTATTTCAGTTTCCAAATTATTACATTTTTTGCTAGTCAAAGTATTTCTATATTTTTTTTAACTATTGCTTATAACCCACCTGTTTATTTCATTTTAATATCTAGTTACTTGGATATCATTCCGAGTATGTGTACTCTATTTGAATTAACTCCTTGAAAATATGTTTGCTTTCGAACTTTATATAAATACTGCTAACATAAAAAGATAAAAATGTAATGCCGCACTTTTGGCAAAGAAATCAAAGTGTTAAGGAAAAAAATTAATCCTAACTCCTGAACTTCTCATTGATATTCCATTCTCACTTCTCTGTTCTCTTAGAATACACATACTTAAAATTTACAGAAGTCGTTTATTTGTGATAAATCTTCATTCAAATTCCAAGTTTTCCTTGCATTTAACTTTACTGAAAATATTTCTTAACCTTTCTAACGCCATAAAAGAACTTGAGAACAATTGATTAATCTCTCAACCTTCTGTTTTATTTTCTAAAAATGCTGTTCGATGTCACGTTCAGCTGCTGATGTGCGTCGAAAGATTTTTCTTTGCCTGTCAAATCAATAAGACGGCAATTTCAAGTTATATATAATCGCTCATTTTCTCTTTTTTTGTTAAATGCCGTAATCTTTTTTGCAAATTTGCTAAACAAGAAATGGCGCGGGATAAATCAAAGTAATAAAATAAATTGTTCAAGAAATTTCATGGAAAAATGCAGACTCGCTTGTTTTCTGGTTCTAAGTGACGTCTGGAGTTTGTGGATATACTGAAAACCATAAATACAACAAGAACACGGAAATTAATGCCTAGTTATTTTACATAGGCAAATATAAAAAATTTTGAAAATTATTCGTGTAAAGTCGTGTCAAGAATTTGAGAATTGGTAAACCAAGTAGTAGTGCTAGTTTATAAAAACATTTTTTTTAAATTATTTTTTACTATTGAGCTCCAATTCTGATTATAGATAGAGAAACAAGATAGAGTTCTAAAATTATATATTTTATTACAATGGCTTCGAAAAGTTACTTTTCCGTGGTATAAAAAGCCACGATGAAATTATAGAGCCTAATGACGCGATAAAACAATAATTTCGAATTATATATAAGCATTTGTTTACTCTTCTTTTCCATTCAATGATTTATATATATTGCAAATCTATTTGAAAATTAATTATTTATTGTAAACAGAAGTAATAAAACAATTATGCTTGATAGTAGAATCATGCATGAAAGTAGTGTGTGAACGACTGATTTCTTGCTTTTGATATGATTTTAAGTATATTCCAAGTTTGTGACTAAATTGTCTTCTTTAAATATAACAGACGAATGAAAAAACAGACAGCTCTAAGTAAGACTGTTATGAACAATTTATAAAAATATTTCGCGCAGAATCATTTTGAACAAGCGAGATATTAATAAATGTTATTTTTCATATTTAACCCTTTGCGGACGAGTAACTTTTTAGAACACTCAGATCAGGTTGGCGCACTTTCTACGCCACCCCATTTTTTCCAACTCTTTGCTTATTTAATTATATAAAACTTTATTTTTCATAGTGTAACAAGATTAGGGGTTTGAATGGATGGATAATATATGCACTTGTGTCTGAATTTTAGCGTCTATCATCTTCGTTAACTCGATTTCCTACATCTCAATCTAGAGATCGGTAGACTGTGGCGCACATTATACGCCGTACCTGTCCGCAAATGGTGAACAAAGAGTAAAAACTTTTCGTCCGTCAATTGTTAATTTCAGTCTTGATATAGAAAAGTAGAGTTTTAAAAACATTGGTATTTTGTTACAATGACTTCGTGGCGTTAATTTTATTTGGATCTGTTAGCAAAAGGTTTGGTAAATTTGAGAACTAAATTCTAAATTCTAGCAAGATTAGTCAAATGTGTATTTAATGCTTTTTCCAAGAAACAGATTTCTAGTGAAATTTTTGGTATCGATAATTCTTTCTTCAGATCAATATTATCAGTGGCGGTTTTTCGCACAGGCGCTAGAGGCGCTCGCCTCGCTCATCAAGAGCCTGAGGGGCCTCAAATTCTATTCGACACACATCGCAGTGCTAAGCCAACATAGAATTTACGACATTGGATAGGAGGTGGGGCCTCAAAACAATTTAGCGCCTATAATCTAGTAGTGCCAAAATCCGCCACTGAATATTATAGGACTTTTCTAGCTTAAATTCACTTCCTTGTATACTAATCAAATTTCGAGCAGGACTGTCGTAAGATATGTAACTATTTAAAATATGAAATGTGTTTGAAAAACCATTAGGCACATTCTCGAAAAGAGGCATATCTTATATTGACATGATGGAGAGATGTGAAACGTAGCCCGATAATATGTGCATTTATTAGTTATTATTGAGCGATTACTTTATTCTTTTCCTTTTAAATGGGAAATATCTTCTAGTTTTATTTCAGAAAGAGGTGCATTATGAAATATGTGACTTCACGTGAATCAGTCTTTGTGATAATCTCTATCCTACGTGGGATTTCTTTTATGTGAGGGATGGAGACAAATAAAGACCAATGGTTTTTAATCCCAGTTATTTATTGACTTCTACGGGATACGGACAATGAACACACAAAAAATTATGAAATATTATTTACACAATGAAGCGAAATATAAACTGCTCACCAGCTTAGTTACATTTGAGCTGTGAGTCTAATATCAAATTACTATTGACATTTCATAAAGACCTCTACCGGCTAAACTCTAGAGCCCGCCACTCGCTAAGCCCATTTGACACGCGTAAAAGAACTACTAGTTCTAACCTTACGGCTGCACTCGACGACTGCCAACACTCATCTTAAGGCGGCCATTCCATTCCATTTGGCCCAAGACTGGTCTTTTTTCCTCCCATTTTAATCGAAAAATAAAGGCACGCCACTCACACTCGTATTTCATTGGAGTGGGAAGAAAATTTTGCAGATAGGGAAAAAAATAGGGATTTTCTAGCGTCTGGGGAAAAACGGAGATTTTTCAGCCCACTTGACATATCAACAACAAGATTCATTCACGCGCTGTGTAGTTAAAAATTGCACGTTTAACTTATTATTTTTGTTCCTTTGCAGCTAAAAGTCTCATATCACAGATTTATTAATCGATATTTGGGATTAAAAATGTGGTTGTCAATGATTTTAAAAACGTGTTATTAAACTGAACTTACCGTCAGATTTTAATGCGATTCCGTGTGAAATTTGTGATATTATTTTTAAGGAAGGTATGATGCTGGAAAATATTAATTGTACATGTAATATTGATTTTGAATTAAAATGTTACTTAAAGCAGTTTTTCTTATAGATATTGTGATTTATATTTGAGACATAAGTTATCTTTTTCTGTATATAACTTTTAACTAATAAATAAATTAGAAGTATTCTCTTGTTATGATTGTTTTATCTTGTACAACATATTCAATTTACTACCCTATGTATTTTATTGCTTTCTGAGAAGCTAGTACATTCTTTGAAGAGAAAATTCTATAGAATTTTATTTTGATGCAACGATTGAAATGAAAATCAACTTTTAGGAACCATTTTTATTTTGTTGACATACTTCTATTCTTGAATGCAGACTTTTAAAAATGTTGTCTTGCTGTTAATGGCCAAAGAAAGGAAAAATTCTATAGTAACTTCAATAGTGGCAAAAACTTGTGAATGAAGGATTTGATGAGACAATAAAATTCATTTGAATTTAATTTCAACAATAAAAAGCATTGTTACATGTTGAAAATGAATTTTGTTTTGAAAAGTGCAATGTAAACAATAATGACACATTATTGGCATAGCCAAATATTCAAGACTTTACTTCTCTCTTCTTACATGGTAAAAATTCTTTGAATAATTCCCATTCAAATAAATTAACTACTTCAACATAAATTAGTTTTGATCTCTGTTAAAAGCTTTTTGGGGAAATTAGAAACCAGTTATTCGCTGATGAACTAGTTCAATTATTTTTTAGATTGAAATTCACCAAAATTATTTAAATATAAAAAAAAAATTAAATGAAGCCGAGTGCCATAATAAATCGTTAAGAAAGTAAGCATTATCACTGAACCAGGAACAGAAGAATGATCAACTGTCAATTACTGTTACATGGTTAGGCACGCAGGGTACACTTGTCCCTTTGTGTTCTCTTATATCTTGTGCACAAGCCATTTGAAATTGTGTGATATTGTTCCTGAGTATTTGAAGGACAGGAAAGATTGACCTCTAAACAACAAATGGAATTTAAAATGCAGCGTTTTGAAAACTAATGGGGGACACCTGTATCCCGCACAACTAATGGAGGGTTAAATGATTTTGAGTTTTTAATTTTGATATTAGCTGATTCCAAATTTAATTTTTTTAATAACAGTAAAGTTCACCTTTTTGAATGATGATCTTGAAGGGTTCTTTAAAGTAGACTATAAGTGAAACTGATAAATGCAAAGACAAAAATGATGCAATACCATAAATATAGTCAATAAGTAAAGTATTGATATATAGTATAAAAATAGTTTAATAAACAAATTTAAGCATTTTATATTAAATAAACAATTTTAAAATCAAATTTTCTATATATGAAGTCTACAAGGAATTGAGAATCTTGGAATAACAACTTTAATTTTTATATAACATGTACAAAACAGAAAATGATGCACTGAAAGCATAAATTATTTTTAATTAATTTTATAAAATACTACAATGACTTGGAATCTGTAAATTCATATATAAAGCAAATTTATTTAGCAGCTTGCTAATTATAACTAACAGTGATAACAACTCTGTTTAGAAGATAATGAAAACTAGTTTGAGCATGTTTATGTGATGCACATACATGCTTATTTTTAAAAATGACTGGATTTTCACTAGTTTATGAAACAGGAAGTTTTATTATTTTACTAGATATTATCTAAAAGTTTCAAATTTTTCCAATATCTTAATGATATATTTGTTCTGAATCAAAACGCAAGATACGTGTCTTGACTTTGTTACTTCACAGTTACAATTTTTTTCCATTGTTTTGTTGAATGATATTCCATATCAGGAACATTCAGCTGGCTTATTTAATAATTTGAGAGCACAAGAATAACTGGCATTTTTGTTAACAATCAAATTGAGCACACTTAAAGAGAAAAATTTTAATAGTGGAGCATGATTCATAATATAGAGTCTGTTCGAAAACTTTTTAGATGATTTTGTTTCTCTGTTGGAAAAATTTGTCTCCATAGAAAAATTTATTTTCAATTACATTTTTGAAATTATACGTTATCATCACCGACCTAACATTTTTGTATTCCATGCAAAATGAGGCTTTTAAAGAAGCGATGGATGGAAGGCTATGGCTTTGCACGTTCCGAAGAGAGTTGTTCTTATTCAGTTATTAAATGACGCTGTGAAAGCCAAGGATATTCAATATCTTAAGTTATGATAGGTAATATTTTTAATAAAAGAGGAAAAAATTGTACAAGTCTGGTTTCAATTGGAAAAATTGTTCCAAATACGTATCTAAAGGGAAAACCCCCCCAATATTTCGAATATTGCTAAGATGAGATATTTAAAGTTAAAAAGAAAATCCCCCAAGTCAAAGGTTTGTTGCAAAATCATCTCAATATCAACTGTAAACAAATTATTAACAATGGATGGATTCTTAAAAACGCCAAAAAAACACAATATTCATCGTCTTTCTCCATGTCATATCACTGATGCAAAGTACTCTGCAGAATTCTTTATGAAAAAGCCTTTATGAGGAGAAAAATTGTCAAAATAGGTGAAGTTTGGGTCAATTTAAATGACTGCATGAATAAAGGAACAATTTGTTATCATCGAAGTGGAAAAAAATTCTTAAAACTTGGTTTAAAGAATATACAGAAAGTGTTTCTAAGGATTTATCATTCTTTCTGGTTTCTCATGTAATGGCAAAATAAAAGAGAGTGGGGAAAAATGTCAAAATCAACTCCACATACTATCAGGAATATATTTTAAACCCAATCTTTAAATAAGAAATATCTCCTTATCCACAATGCCAGCAATCAGTAGAACTGCATTAAGACAAAGCAAGCAGCCACACATCACAATCTACTGTTAATTTAATGGATAAATAAAACAGGAATGGCTATTAAGACTGTACCCTTCACTGCTCTTCCTGCTAAATCTACCCCACCTATCAATGTTTGTATCACCCATGAATTTTTGAACATTTACAAAGCACATTATCCAAACGTCGATCTACCTTTGCAGGCTTTGAAAAGCTGTTCAAGAGGAATGCAACAAAATACCTCTTCCGATACTAAAAAAGACATTATCATGGAAGTTATGATGTAGCAAGGTTGATAAAAATAAGGCTTATCAAATTGACTATTTAAAATACAAAAAAAATATGTAAAATAGTTCTGTAGTTACATTTTAAAGAACCAAAAAAATGCATAAGCAGCCTCTGTAGATACAAAGTCTTTGTGAAATGATATAGTCTTTTAACAGTCAATAAATAAAACTTTTTAAAATAACAAAAAAGGAAATATTATTTATCGTATAAAATTAGCTGGTGTAGTGAAATTTTAAAGGTCATTTTATCATATGTGTATATATATATATATATATATATTCTTTTTATGCTTGGCTGTTAAAAAATATTACATTTGCAATTATTTTCTTTTCAACGTGATTTTGAAACCTTTGCTTTCACAGAATAAAAAAGTAAATAATTTTGAATATGCATTCTCATTCACCATAACGGACAAAAACATTTTTTTCTAATTTTAATTGAAAAAAAATTTTCTTGAAAATTTTTACATACAGAAATCTTATGATAAAATTGCCATTGTATTAGGCTAAAGTAATAACAAGCACACTCGAATGACTTTCATATTTCTTAAGAAAATATATTTGAAAAATCCTAAACTAACCAAAGGCAACCAGATTAGGCACTTAAATCATTTTACCTAATTGAATGCAAGACATGTTATTAAAATCACAGTTTGATGTAGGATTTATTCATATAGCCGAGGACAATCGTTTGCTTATTCTTCAATGTCATACTTATTGCATTATATAAAAGCTAGAAATAGTCAATTTATAATTGTATCAACTACCAGTGAGACACTTTATTATATTGTTGTTGTAACCTCTCTCTTTGAGGCATATATTGATGGAATTTTCCAATGTAAAAAAATTCTCAAACTCAGCTCAATATAAATGGAATTCCTAGTCAAGAAAGAAAACTCAACTACAACTATTAATAAAAAAAAATCTTGTATATTATGTACAATAGTTTTCAGAAAAATATTTCAGGATATTCTGACTAACAAATCTAGCTCTAAATAGTCATGACATACTATAATCACATTTATAATCATGACAACAGGTTGAAGATATAAGAGTATATAAAAAAATGGCCATCTTATTTTTATAAATTAAAGCTGTCCTATACACCAATAATATTAAAAAAATTTTACCAATCAATAACATAAATTATCACAAAATATTTTTACAAAATTGATCCAATTTAAATAAAAATTCTATAAAACAACTGCCAAAACTTTTAAGCAGATGTAAATTTTATTATTTCTAACCTTAGAAAAAGTGTGATCTTGTCCTTTTTAAATATTTACAAAATCTGCAGTGTTTCCAAATATACTTCCTAATTTTAGTGCAACATTTAATACAATTCAATAAAATAAAGATATTAAACTGTATAAATTTATTTTGAAGTGTCTCTGTAAAAAGACTTGTAATATTTAAATCTGCAATGTATTTTTTTTTATATCTCTTTAAGAATATTTTGTCAAGAATCTAATCACTTACTTCATAAAACATAATTTAACACTTTCGTGTCTTTCAAATTCATTTAAATCAGAATTTTAATCAAGGTGATTATCCTAAGTATTTTGCACCAGATGCTATTTATTAAATTAATGATATGAATGACACTGAAGATAGAATTGAAATCGTTACTGCTACTTATATAACATTGTAAATCAACCAAGACAGTTCTAGAATAAAAATAATAAATATTTAGCTGCAAAATTATTTATAAAATTTTTTAGTTTTTAGATATGAATTAAAAAACAGAACTTCGCTTAAATTTTTTTTCTGGCTGCATAGTTAAAAATATACAGAAACATAAATAATTTACAAACTTCATGAATTGTCAAAAAATATTTTTATTACATACAAACAATGTTTACAAATTTTTCAACAGATGACAAATTCAGCTTTAAACTCGTATACAAAAAAACTTGTCAGTGCATTTAATTTACTTCAAACCAGAGATCTTAACCTCTGCATGCAGGGATGTGTCGTAGCATAAAGTACATTTCGTTTCAAAATACTACTAGTAAATCACATGCACAAAAAACCATATGTTGAAATTTTTTTTAAATCTGTCACAAAATAAAATAATTAGTTTGTGTTTGCTTTGGTTTTTTTTTCTTTTGCGAGAACTGGTGGTCTTGCTTTCGCTGAGAATTTCCAATGTCCACTTCTTTGTAGTTTTGGAGCCCCTTTTGTTTATCATTTTTAATTTTGCAATAATTATTAAATAACATATTAGTAGCCAATTTTATTATATGAACTATTATTTTTCAAAAATATATACACAGCTATAAACTGAAAAACCCACAGGTCTTTTGAAATTAACAGTTATTCAACCAATTTATTTAATCACTAAATTACATTAATGTCAAACTTTTAAAAATTCAAGCTCCTACATTTGACTGAATAATTTTTGAGTTAAAATGTAAATATGTAGAACAATGTTATATGACGAAAACATGACTTGTCTTTTGATGAGAGAATTAATTATTACATTCACTGACCATCAGGCCACTCCAATTCTATGGAAGATGCAATATGGTCTCTTTTTTATCTTCGGTGAGGGCCCTGTGTTCAGTCTCACTGGCTATGCATTCAGCCATAGTTCGCTGTTTCTGAAGTCCACGCAGAGTCTATTTATTTAATTCAAAGAGAATATACTTGAAATCTGTAAATGAAGAATAACAACTCATTAAAATTATATAATTATAAAATTATTCATTACTTAAAAACTACAAAAATAATACCCATATGTCATAAATTAAATTTTAAAATAATTTAAATTTACAATGAGACAAAACTAAGCAAAATACATTGTTTCCGAAATATACTATGTGAATTTTGCACACAATGAATTAAGATAAGTGGATAATACTTTAAAAGATAAATTAAATATACTAAGTAACATTAAAACTATTCTCCAACAATTATTCAGACACACTTTAAAGGATTAAATAAAACTGTTTCACTCACATTTATAGAAAAGAGAATAAGTTTCAATTTATAACAAAAGTTACAGCTTGTATAAGCAACATTTTATAACTTGGAACATTTTAGCAATGTCTCCAAGAAGATTTAAGAATTCCTATCTTTTGAATTTATCATAATAGAAGTAATAAAGTAAGTAATAGTTTAAAAACAATCTTAGAAGAATTCAAATTTAGTAATAACATAAATTTCTTCTGTCTATTATTAAAAATGAATATAATCTTAGGAGA
>BGPR01000018.1:2750875-2771112 GCA_013235015.1 Araneus ventricosus | reverse complement strand
TTTAATAAATTCTTTAAAAAACATTACATGGATGACATTTTAAAACATTAATGAATTTTAAAAGCAGATTTTATTTTATGTGAAATGAAAGGTTAAATTATATTTTTTAGTAAATAATCCTACTCGCAGCATTCGATTAAATTTTCATACACTTACTATTCAACTTGGCTAACAAATAAAAACATTGTATTAATGTTATGATTGAACAGCAAAGAAAGCAATTGAAAAGCATTCGAAATTATTATTATCACGTAGCTTTAATATCTATAAGAATCATTGAGCTAGGCTTATGAACATGCAGAGTTAAAACATATTCTATGATAGGTAATATTTTAATAAAAGAGGAAAAATTGTACAAGTCTGGTTTCAATTGGAAATTGTTCCAAATACGTATCTAAAGTTGAAAACCCCCAATATTTCGAATATTGCTAAGATGAGATATTTAGTTAAAAAAGAAAAATCCCCAAGTCAAAAGGTTTGTTGCAAATCATCTCAATATCAACTGTAAACAAATTATTAGCTCGAATGGATGGATTCTAAAACGCCAAAAAAAACACAATATTCATCGTCTTTCTCCATGTCATAACACTGATGCAAAGTACCTGCAGAATTCTTATGAAAAAAAAGCCTTATGAGGAGAAAAATTGTCAAAATGGGTGAAGTTTTGGGTCAATTTAAATGACTGCATGAATAAAGGAACAATTTGTTATCATCGAAGTGGAAAAAAACTCTTAAAACTTGGTTTAAAGAATATACAGAAAGTGTTTCTAAGGATTTATCATTCTTTCTGGTTTCTCATGTAATGGCAAAATAAAAAGAGAGTGGGGAAAATGTCAAAATCAACCCACACATCAGGGAATATATTTTAAAACCCAATCTTTAACAAGAAATATCTCCTTATCCACAATGCCAGCAATCAGTAGAACTGCATTAAGACAAAGCAAGCAGCCACACATCACAATCTACTGTTAATTTAATGGATAAATAAACAGGAATGGCTATTGGCGACTGTGTACCCTTCTCACTGCTCTTCCTGCTAAATCACCCCACCTAATAATGTTTGTATCAATTATGAATTTTGAACATTTACAAAGCACACATTCAAACGTCGATCTACCTTTTGCAGGTTTCTTGTAGTTGTTCAAGAGGAATGCAACAAAATACCTCTTCCGATACACTAAAAAAAAGATACATTATCACAGTTGGTGATGTAGCAAGGTTGATAAAAAATAAGGCTTTATCAAATTGACTATTTAAATACAAAAAAAATATGTAAATAGTTCTGTAGTTACATTTTAAAAAGAACCAAAATGCATAAGCAGCCCTGTAGATAAAGTCTTTGTGAAATGATATAGTCTTTAACAGTCAATAAATAAAACTTTTAAAATAACAAAAAAGGAAATATTATTTATCGTATAAAATAGCTGGTGTAGTGGAAATTTTAAAGGTCATTTTATCATATGTGTATATATATATATATATATATTATTCTTTTATGTTTGGCTGTTAAAAAAAATATTACATTTGGTAATTATTTTCTTTCAACGTGATTTTGAAACCTTGTTTACAGAATAAAAAAGTAATAATTTTGAATATATTTCATTCACTCCATAACGACAAAAAAAAGATTTTTTTCTTAATTTTAATTGAAAAAAATTTTCTTGAAAATTTTACATACAGAAATCCATGATAAAATTGGCCATTGTATTAGCCAAAGTAATAACAAGCACACTGAATGACTTTCATATTTTAAGAAAAATATATTTGAAAAATCCTAAACTAACCAAAGGCAACCAGATTAGGCACTTAAATCATTTTACCTGCACTGAATGCAAGACATGTTATTAAAATCACAGTTTGATGTAGGATTACTATAGCCGAGTATCAATCGTTTGCTTATTCTTCAATGTCATACTTATTGCATTATATAAAAAAGCTAGAAATAGTCAATTTATAATTGTATCAACTACCAGTGAGACACTTTATTATATTGTTGTTGTAACTCCTCTCTTTTGAGGAGAGGAGCTGATGGAATTTTCCAATGTAAAAAATTCTCAACCTCAGCTCAATATAAAATGGAATTCTAGTCAAGAAAGAAAACTCAACTACAACTATTAATAAAAAAAATCTTGTATATTATGTACACAGTTTTCAGAAAAATATTTCAGGATATTCTGACTAACAAATCTAGCTCTAAATAGTCAAAGTGACATACTATAATCACATTTATAATCATGACAACAGGTTGAAGATATAAGAGTATATAAAATGGCCATCTTATTTTATAAATTAAAGCTGTCCTATACACCAATAATATTAAAAAAATAAAATTTTGCAGATAGGGAAAAAAATAGGGATTTTCTAGCGTCTGGGGAAAAACGGAGATTTTTCAGCCCACTTGACATATCAACAACAAGATTCATTCACGCGCTGTGTAGTTAAAAATTGCACGTTTAACTTATTATTTTTGTTCCTTTGCAGCTAAAAGTCTCATATCACAGATTTATTAATCGATATTTGGGATTAAAAATGTGGTTGTCAATGATTTTAAAAACGTGTTATTAAACTGAACTTACCGTCAGATTTTAATGCGATTCCGTGTGAAATTTGTGATATTATTTTTAAGGAAGGTATGATGCTGGAAAATATTAATTGTACATGTAATATTGATTTTGAATTAAAATGTTACTTAAAGCAGTTTTTCTTATAGATATTGTGATTTATATTTGAGACATAAGTTATCTTTTTCTGTATATAACTTTTAACTAATAAATAAATTAGAAGTATTCTCTTGTTATGATTGTTTTATCTTGTACAACATATTCAATTTACTACCCTATGTATTTTATTGCTTTCTGAGAAGCTAGTACATTCTTTGAAGAGAAAATTCTATAGAATTTTATTTTGATGCAACGATTGAAATGAAAATCAACTTTTAGGAACCATTTTTATTTTGTTGACATACTTCTATTCTTGAATGCAGACTTTTAAAAATGTTGTCTTGCTGTTAATGGCCAAAGAAAGGAAAAATTCTATAGTAACTTCAATAGTGGCAAAAACTTGTGAATGAAGGATTTGATGAGACAATAAAATTCATTTGAATTTAATTTCAACAATAAAAAGCATTGTTACATGTTGAAAATGAATTTTGTTTTGAAAAGTGCAATGTAAACAATAATGACACATTATTGGCATAGCCAAATATTCAAGACTTTACTTCTCTCTTCTTACATGGTAAAAATTCTTTGAATAATTCCCATTCAAATAAATTAACTACTTCAACATAAATTAGTTTTGATCTCTGTTAAAAGCTTTTTGGGGAAATTAGAAACCAGTTATTCGCTGATGAACTAGTTCAATTATTTTTTAGATTGAAATTCACCAAAATTATTTAAATATAAAAAAAAAATTAAATGAAGCCGAGTGCCATAATAAATCGTTAAGAAAGTAAGCATTATCACTGAACCAGGAACAGAAGAATGATCAACTGTCAATTACTGTTACATGGTTAGGCACGCAGGGTACACTTGTCCCTTTGTGTTCTCTTATATCTTGTGCACAAGCCATTTGAAATTGTGTGATATTGTTCCTGAGTATTTGAAGGACAGGAAAGATTGACCTCTAAACAACAAATGGAATTTAAAATGCAGCGTTTTGAAAACTAATGGGGGACACCTGTATCCCGCACAACTAATGGAGGGTTAAATGATTTTGAGTTTTTAATTTTGATATTAGCTGATTCCAAATTTAATTTTTTTAATAACAGTAAAGTTCACCTTTTTGAATGATGATCTTGAAGGGTTCTTTAAAGTAGACTATAAGTGAAACTGATAAATGCAAAGACAAAAATGATGCAATACCATAAATATAGTCAATAAGTAAAGTATTGATATATAGTATAAAAATAGTTTAATAAACAAATTTAAGCATTTTATATTAAATAAACAATTTTAAAATCAAATTTTCTATATATGAAGTCTACAAGGAATTGAGAATCTTGGAATAACAACTTTAATTTTTATATAACATGTACAAAACAGAAAATGATGCACTGAAAGCATAAATTATTTTTAATTAATTTTATAAAATACTACAATGACTTGGAATCTGTAAATTCATATATAAAGCAAATTTATTTAGCAGCTTGCTAATTATAACTAACAGTGATAACAACTCTGTTTAGAAGATAATGAAAACTAGTTTGAGCATGTTTATGTGATGCACATACATGCTTATTTTTAAAAATGACTGGATTTTCACTAGTTTATGAAACAGGAAGTTTTATTATTTTACTAGATATTATCTAAAAGTTTCAAATTTTTCCAATATCTTAATGATATATTTGTTCTGAATCAAAACGCAAGATACGTGTCTTGACTTTGTTACTTCACAGTTACAATTTTTTTCCATTGTTTTGTTGAATGATATTCCATATCAGGAACATTCAGCTGGCTTATTTAATAATTTGAGAGCACAAGAATAACTGGCATTTTTGTTAACAATCAAATTGAGCACACTTAAAGATAAAAATTTTAATAGTGGAGCTTGATTCATAATATAGAGTCTGTTCGAAAACTTTTTAGATGATTTTGTTTCTCTGTTGGAAAAATTTGTCTCCATAGAAAAATTTATTTTCAATTACATTTTTGAAATTATACGTTATCATCACCGACCTAACATTTTTGTATTCCATGCAAAATGAGGCTTTTAAAGAAGCGATGGATGGAAGGCTATGGCTTTGCACGTTCCGAAGAGAGTTGTTCTTATTCAGTTATTAAATGACGCTGTGAAAGCCAAGGATATTCAATATCTTAAGTTATGATAGGTAATATTTTTAATAAAAGAGGAAAAAATTATACAAGTCTGGTTTCAATTGGAAAAATTGTTCCAAATACGTATCTAAAGGGAAAACCCCCCCCAAATATTTCGAATATTGCTAAGATGAGATATTTAAAGTTAAAAAGAAAATCCCCCAAGTCAAAGGTTTGTTGCAAAATCATCTCAATATCAACTGTAAACAAATTATTAACAATGGATGGATTCTTAAAAACGCCAAAAAAACACAATATTCATCGTCTTTCTCCATGTCATATCACTGATGCAAAGTACTCTGCAGAATTCTTTATGAAAAAGCCTTTATGAGGAGAAAAATTGTCAAAATAGGTGAAGTTTGGGTCAATTTAAATGACTGCATGAATAAAGGAACAATTTGTTATCATCGAAGTGGAAAAAAATTCTTAAAACTTGGTTTAAAGAATATACAGAAAGTGTTTCTAAGGATTTATCATTCTTTCTGGTTTCTCATGTAATGGCAAAATAAAAGAGAGTGGGGAAAAATGTCAAAATCAACTCCACATACTATCAGGAATATATTTTAAACCCAATCTTTAAATAAGAAATATCTCCTTATCCACAATGCCAGCAATCAGTAGAACTGCATTAAGACAAAGCAAGCAGCCACACATCACAATCTACTGTTAATTTAATGGATAAATAAAACAGGAATGGCTATTAAGACTGTACCCTTCACTGCTCTTCCTGCTAAATCTACCCCACCTATCAATGTTTGTATCACCCATGAATTTTTGAACATTTACAAAGCACATTATCCAAACGTCGATCTACCTTTGCAGGCTTTGAAAAGCTGTTCAAGAGGAATGCAACAAAATACCTCTTCCGATACTAAAAAAGACATTATCATGGAAGTTATGATGTAGCAAGGTTGATAAAAATAAGGCTTATCAAATTGACTATTTAAAATACAAAAAAAATATGTAAAATAGTTCTGTAGTTACATTTTAAAGAACCAAAAAAATGCATAAGCAGCCTCTGTAGATACAAAGTCTTTGTGAAATGATATAGTCTTTTAACAGTCAATAAATAAAACTTTTTAAAATAACAAAAAAGGAAATATTATTTATCGTATAAAATTAGCTGGTGTAGTGAAATTTTAAAGGTCATTTTATCATATGTGTATATATATATATATATATATATTCTTTTTATGCTTGGCTGTTAAAAAATATTACATTTGCAATTATTTTCTTTTCAACGTGATTTTGAAACCTTTGCTTTCACAGAATAAAAAAGTAAATAATTTTGAATATGCATTCTCATTCACCATAACGGACAAAAACATTTTTTTCTAATTTTAATTGAAAAAAAATTTTCTTGAAAATTTTTACATACAGAAATCTTATGATAAAATTGCCATTGTATTAGGCTAAAGTAATAACAAGCACACTCGAATGACTTTCATATTTCTTAAGAAAATATATTTGAAAAATCCTAAACTAACCAAAGGCAACCAGATTAGGCACTTAAATCATTTTACCTAATTGAATGCAAGACATGTTATTAAAATCACAGTTTGATGTAGGATTTATTCATATAGCCGAGGACAATCGTTTGCTTATTCTTCAATGTCATACTTATTGCATTATATAAAAGCTAGAAATAGTCAATTTATAATTGTATCAACTACCAGTGAGACACTTTATTATATTGTTGTTGTAACCTCTCTCTTTGAGGCATATATTGATGGAATTTTCCAATGTAAAAAAATTCTCAAACTCAGCTCAATATAAATGGAATTCCTAGTCAAGAAAGAAAACTCAACTACAACTATTAATAAAAAAAAATCTTGTATATTATGTACAATAGTTTTCAGAAAAATATTTCAGGATATTCTGACTAACAAATCTAGCTCTAAATAGTCATGACATACTATAATCACATTTATAATCATGACAACAGGTTGAAGATATAAGAGTATATAAAAAAATGGCCATCTTATTTTTATAAATTAAAGCTGTCCTATACACCAATAATATTAAAAAAATTTTACCAATCAATAACATAAATTATCACAAAATATTTTTACAAAATTGATCCAATTTAAATAAAAATTCTATAAAACAACTGCCAAAACTTTTAAGCAGATGTAAATTTTATTATTTCTAACCTTAGAAAAAGTGTGATCTTGTCCTTTTTAAATATTTACAAAATCTGCAGTGTTTCCAAATATACTTCCTAATTTTAGTGCAACATTTAATACAATTCAATAAAATAAAGATATTAAACTGTATAAATTTATTTTGAAGTGTCTCTGTAAAAAGACTTGTAATATTTAAATCTGCAATGTATTTTTTTTTATATCTCTTTAAGAATATTTTGTCAAGAATCTAATCACTTACTTCATAAAACATAATTTAACACTTTCGTGTCTTTCAAATTCATTTAAATCAGAATTTTAATCAAGGTGATTATCCTAAGTATTTTGCACCAGATGCTATTTATTAAATTAATGATATGAATGACACTGAAGATAGAATTGAAATCGTTACTGCTACTTATATAACATTGTAAATCAACCAAGACAGTTCTAGAATAAAAATAATAAATATTTAGCTGCAAAATTATTTATAAAATTTTTTAGTTTTTAGATATGAATTAAAAAACAGAACTTCGCTTAAATTTTTTTTCTGGCTGCATAGTTAAAAATATACAGAAACATAAATAATTTACAAACTTCATGAATTGTCAAAAAATATTTTTATTACATACAAACAATGTTTACAAATTTTTCAACAGATGACAAATTCAGCTTTAAACTCGTATACAAAAAAACTTGTCAGTGCATTTAATTTACTTCAAACCAGAGATCTTAACCTCTGCATGCAGGGATGTGTCGTAGCATAAAGTACATTTCGTTTCAAAATACTACTAGTAAATCACATGCACAAAAAACCATATGTTGAAATTTTTTTTAAATCTGTCACAAAATAAAATAATTAGTTTGTGTTTGCTTTGGTTTTTTTTTCTTTTGCGAGAACTGGTGGTCTTGCTTTCGCTGAGAATTTCCAATGTCCACTTCTTTGTAGTTTTGGAGCCCCTTTTGTTTATCATTTTTAATTTTGCAATAATTATTAAATAACATATTAGTAGCCAATTTTATTATATGAACTATTATTTTTTCAAAAATATATACACAGCTATAAACTGAAAAACCCACAGGTCTTTTGAAATTAACAGTTATTCAACCAATTTATTTAATCACTAAATTACATTAATGTCAAACTTTTAAAAATTCAAGCTCCTACATTTGACTGAATAATTTTTGAGTTAAAATGTAAATATGTAGAACAATGTTATATGACGAAAACATGACTTGTCTTTTGATGAGAGAATTAATTATTACATTCACTGACCATCAGGCCACTCCAATTCTATGGAAGATGCAATATGGTCTCTTTTTTATCTTCGGTGAGGGCCCTGTGTTCAGTCTCACTGGCTATGCATTCAGCCATAGTTCGCTGTTTCTGAAGTCCACGCAGAGTCTATTTATTTAATTCAAAGAGAATATACTTGAAATCTGTAAATGAAGAATAACAACTCATTAAAATTATATAATTATAAAATTATTCATTACTTAAAAACTACAAAAATAATACCCATATGTCATAAATTAAATTTTAAAATAATTTAAATTTACAATGAGACAAAACTAAGCAAAATACATTGTTTCCGAAATATACTATGTGAATTTTGCACACAATGAATTAAGATAAGTGGATAATACTTTAAAAGATAAATTAAATATACTAAGTAACATTAAAACTATTCTCCAACAATTATTCAGACACACTTTAAAGGATTAAATAAAACTGTTTCACTCACATTTATAGAAAAGAGAATAAGTTTCAATTTATAACAAAAGTTACAGCTTGTATAAGCAACATTTTATAACTTGGAACATTTTAGCAATGTCTCCAAGAAGATTTAAGAATTCCTATCTTTTGAATTTATCATAATAGAAGTAATAAAGTAAGTAATAGTTTAAAAACAATCTTAGAAGAATTCAAATTTAGTAATAACATAAATTTCTTCTGTCTATTATTAAAAATGAATATAATCTTAGGAGACTCAGCATTAAAAAAAAAAAAAACAAAGTGTCCATAGTTTGAACTTTTAATAAATTCTTTAAAAAACATTACATGGATGACATTTTAAAACATTAATGAATTTTAAAAGCAGATTTTATTTTATGTGAAATGAAAGGTTAAATTATATTTTTTAGTAAATAATCCTACTCGCAGCATTCGATTAAATTTTCATACACTTACTATTCAACTTGGCTAACAAATAAAAACATTGTATTAATGTTATGATTGAACAGCAAAGAAAGCAATTGAAAAGCATTCGAAATTATTATTATCACGTAGCTTTAATATCTATAAGAATCATTGAGCTAGGCTTATGAACATGCAGAGTTAAAACATATTCTAGTGATTTAAGGGAAAAATAAATAAATATTTATACACTTACCCTTCTAAAATGCAAGATGACAATCGGTAAAATCTTTCTCCCGACACAACAATCATGGCGGACTTTTCCCCTTCTCATTTCCCTCGGCGCAGAACTTTCGTTCCCCGCACTATCGGATTTCAGTCCAGACGGAATTCCAAACATGACGATCCGTTTGGCTCGTTTCCTCAGATTTGATGGGTTTTTCCGTCTCGCGTTCCAAAAATCCGTGAAGTGAGTGGCCGCCTTTAAACATGGCGTCCTCCGCTCCGAGGCGGTACAAGGTTGCCGTAATATTTGGTGGCGCAGGATTGCCAGATCTGACAGTCTTTATAGAGTTTGTTTCTGTAATTGCTGTCATGCGATTCAAATTTGAAGAACCGTTAGTCAGAGTTGATGCATAGAATTCAAAATAGAAAGAATAATTTTATTTTGCTTTTAATGGGTTGCGATGTAACAGAGTATTTATGCGACATTTATGGTTTTAGAAAATGCTTAGTAGAGAACTTAAAATTATACTGATATTACTTTCTTGATGGGAATGTTCAATTGATTATTTTTCCTTCGTTTTAATAATTTTGCTTTCTTTATCATCTTGCATTTATTTGTATTCAAATTTTTAGTTTAGATTAGAATCCAAAGATAAATTGTTAAATTTCTGTTTAATTTTAGTGTGAAAGACAAACTTTTTACAATCCCAATTTACTTTCAGTTTTATCATTACAAAATCCACTGCTTTTGAAGTTTCGACAACAATTTTTTTCAAGCATTTTCTTTATATATTTATGCGTCATGAGTTTTACTAATAAAATACGTAAAGATGGTAATTTTGTGTTGATTTCCGTCGTTTAATTCTCTGGTAATTTTTCTCTTTTAGTTTAACAGTAAGTAATATTTATTTATTTCTTTTATTAAGGTGGTAATTTTTTATTTTGAACATTGAGCAAAAACCACGCCAGAATGAATTTATTATAATATTACGTCGCTTAACCAGCAGCACCATCTATCTCAATTTGTTGAAATTTGAAACAGGAAGGGAATACTCAATTTTTCTGAACCAATAGCTGGTATTTCTGAAATGGTTTTCACATATAGTTGCAACCTTCGATCTTATATTCATATCACATGTGAAAAAAATGCAGATATATCCGTTATTGGTTGTGAAAAATTGAGTATTTCCTTCATCTTTGAAATTTCAAAAAAATGAGATAGGCGATGTTGCATGTTAAGCGACGATTAATACTCATAACATTAAAATTAAATCTTTTCTGAAATCATTCTGCGGATGAGCAGTTTTAGTTAATGACATAATGATGCAATATTTAGCACACTAAACAAAACCTTTCCGTTATGAGGGAAGTAAAAAACAACCATTAGATGAAATTTCTCCAGTGTAATGGAAATAAGGAGATATATTAACCTTTCGCTATTGTGGTCTGAAGTTAAGACGGGTGAGTCAAAAACAATGATCGTACAGTTATAATAAAAGCAAGTTATTTAAAAAGATACATTAACAAATTTATGAAATTAATATTCATTGTTATAGGAAGATATAGTATTTCGGCCACACATTGCTCCCTCTATGTATTCAATATTAATATTTTCTTTACATTTTTAATGTGTTAAGAACTGAATATATTAGTCTCCAAAAAACTAAATAATTTTCTGATTTCAAAAACTTCACTTATTTTAATCACCAACCAAAAGGTATCAGGAGAGTACGCATACAGAAAGACAAAATAAATTATGCCAACGCAGAAAAAAATATAAAATATACAAACGAAGAAATGTTACTTGATTGGATAAAGATGTTTCAAAATGAGGGAAAATATGCAATTAAAAAATCCTAAAAGCCTTAGTCATAAAAAAATGTCATGCCAAAGTTTTTTAATAACAATAGTGGGATGAAGAAACATTCGGCAAAAAATTGTGTTTAAAACAAAACACTTTCGCTAAATAAGGCCAAAACTCTGACCTCTGGTGATGAAGATGAGTCACACAAAAACACTAAAAGAACAATGAAAAAGTTAAAAACTCTAATTAAAAGCAGTTTTCTAAAATAACCTTTATTTATACTTAAGAGAAGAAGATTTTATTTTTATTATTTTCTACTTTTTAATCTAGAGATCTTTTGTTTCTCAAATACACTATCAGGTGCCGCCACTGGCTCGAAATAAAACTTATTTAATTAACAACTTAATTAAAACTTAATTTAATTAATAATTATTTGATACTTATGTTCTGAAAATATCAAAACAGTTTATTTTTATCCAGAATAAACAAGTGTGAAAAATTTTAAACCTCAACACATCAGGAAACGAGTAAAAAATCGATAACAAAATTCCGTCTTTTCAAACGTGAAACAAGGCAAATTAATGCAAAGTGTTTAAAAATCACTGAAGGACAATGTTAAAGGTAAAACCGGTATAATTTTCATAAAGATAAAGAAATATTTCTGATTATTCCCGATATTTCATTTTAGTAGCATTATATACTTCATATTTACTGGTTGATGCATTTGAAAAGGTATATATCTCAAAATTTCACAATTTCATATCCTTACTTTAATTGACTGAAAATCAAGTACCATAATTCCGAAAGTTATAATACTTTGTTTGAAAAACGGCTTGTCTTATTAAGAAGCTACTGCTAGTGATTTATTGCGCGACCTTTAGTTTTCTGTAACCTAATATTCTGTCTAGCTAATTGAATTCGTTAAATATTGATTCTGGGGAAGAAGTAATTAAAAGCAACAAAAATGAACTTCCAAGTGGTTCATAACTCAAAGTGCAAGCAAATTTTTGTTTCAGATTAAAATATAGGCCTTCTTTCATACTTACAGAAATTACTAACGCGTAAAATATAAAGCCAGCCATTTGCCACTAACGCTCCCTATATTAAATTATCGAAACAATTAATACTGAAAGCATGACCTTGAAAATCTGTAAAGTAAATGTAATTTAAACTTGATTGCTTCCTTTAAAGGAAAATTCTTAATCAAAGGTGCAGGAAACTTTTCATTTTTAGAAAATTCAATCATCAATCGCCAAATATTTAAAAATGGGCTGTTCCATCCTATGATTGTGCCTTTTTTTCTTCACACTGACATCACTGTTTTGTACAATTACTATCTTAATCTCTCTTTTTCTATTTTTATTGCCTTCTTGATAAACGATTAGATCACGTGTTCCGACAATGGATGTTTTTAACGCTAATACATTTTAATTGATGGTTATTCGGTAAAAGTTGTCCGGCAAATTGCATTTCATTAAGCCGCATATTTGAGAAAGGTAAGTCACGTGATTTTTTGTGAAAACGCTTAATGTGTAATTAAATTTATGGTAAAATTATCACGTGCTTAAAAAAACTATTTTTACATTTTTTTTCTCTGAAGCTAAAAGATGCCGCACAAAGATTCGTGATAAGATTGATTATTTAATACAAAAAATAAAGTTACAAATTTACAAGATGCGAAGTACAAAAAGTCAATGCAGCACAGAAGGGTGGCAATAATTTTATTTTCAATCTTCGATTTAAAAGCATTTCAGGTACAGTAATGCTTAAGCACGCTGTGTCAGCATTGAATAATGTGTAAAAAATAACACCTGGTACGTACGCAGGGAAGTCAATTTCTTTTTCCTCCACCCCCCCTTCAAAATGTTAGATCATAGAAACTGAAAAATGATTTTCAATAATACAGGAAGGAAAATAAAATTAGTCAATTGAATATTTCTATTTTCGAATTTCCCATTTACAGAAAAATTGAGATTCTACCCTATAAGGATATTATATTTTTTACAAACTTAATTAAACGCTAACAAACATTAAAAAGTTTCCAAATGTGGTAAATAAAATTGTTTCAATGTTCTATAAATTTAAATTCAGGATACAACCATTTCAAATTTCTTCAAAGAAAACACTTATAAGTCATAACTATTCACCTCAAGCAATAGACTTAGTTCGAATATATTTTTCTTATGTGTTGAATAAGTCTGTTACTGTTTCGAGCAATATTTTCGAAAAAATGAGAATGAAGAAATTTCTAGTATCTAACAATTAATTTCATTGTTATTATCAGAATTATTTTAGTTTTAAGAACAACAATGATTCATGACTACTCGAAACTGTCTAGTTAATAAAGTTAATAAATATATTGAGAAACAGACGGTGAAAAATATAAATGTTTTAATTTGTGAATTTTGTAAGCAACTGATAAACGCACTAACAGAATGACTTATTCAAAAGTTTTTTATATATATATATATAAGATCAGGCTTTAAAAAAGTGAAAGGCAGTCCATTGTCATCAAGGAAGAGACGATATTTGTTTAAATCTTCTTTTATTTAGGCATCAGGCGTTATTTCTTCATAGGTAAAGTATTTAATTTTTATATAGCTCCATGACCCGAATTCAGAAGTTTACGACCGAGCGGCGCGTTGTTGTTAAAAGCTTACATACTGGCGTGAAAAAAAAAAAAAAAGAATACGCAGAACGCTTAAGTACCCAGAAGAGGGAATTTCCCCTTTAGAAGCACGAGACTTGAAAAGAAAGTTGTAGTGTGTTAATTATGATGAAAGTAGAAGTATTTAAAATGAGGTGTCGTTAAGATTATTTAGGAAAGTTAAAAAATTAAAATATCACATATATGATTCCACTTTAGTTTCTAGCTTCACTATATTTCACATAATTTATTATATTTTTACTTAAAAATAAGTAAAGCTTCTAGCATTACTTTCGTCAAAATTGGATATGTGGATTATATTGAGATATAACACTGAAGAAGGTAGCATTTAAAACAAAAGTTAATATTATTTGCTCTAGATATTTTAAATTTAAAGTATGATATTAAGATATCTGGCATATTTAAAACCAATCGTTAAAATAGAAAAGAAGTCTATCAGAAATATTTCTAAAATGCAATAATTAAAAGTTTCACACAAACCTTTTATTATACAAAAACCCAAATAAAAAATTCTTGAAGTTAAGGAAACAAAAGCACCATTATTAAAGATGTTATGCTTACTTTAGTGGTTTGTTCCAATTCTCTGAATTTTGCTGTAAATTTCAAAATGAAAAGCAGTTTTTGTTGCCTAATGAGATTCAATTTATGACTATAACATTCATTTAAAATAGTTTTTAAGTGTAAGAAAATTATTTTTATTGATTCAGAGTGACATGCATGAAGATATTATTTCAAAAACTAAATCAAAATTATTTTTATTGTTACAAAAATATTAAAAGACATTCTATGAAAGCTACAATTGTGGCATATTTTGCATTTTTAGTTCTTTATTTTTTGAAGAAAATTGAAAAATTAAGTCTTAAGTAGACTATTAATCTTCACATTTGAAATAATCTTAATACAGTGTATGATAAATCGTCTATATGTAAATAATTAATACACAGATTAGTTCAGAAAAACTAACGTTTTCTGCTGATTTCTTGCGATAGAAAGTAATACAAAAACAAGTATGGAAAAGGAAAGTAAATGTATAATCATTTTTACAGTAATAAATTATATCCTCATGAGAAATGAAATGGAAATCACTGACGTACTTACTTTAAGAAAAAAATTAAAGGTCGAAAATAATAATCTTTGAAGTAACTGATGCTAGTATTCGTTGTTGAAAAAGAGATACATTGCATTTAAAATTTGGATGGAATGAAGTTAATTAAATTTAAAGATCAATCGTAAACTGAAAAGTCTATGAAGAAGAAACTTTAATATGATTCCTAAACTGGTTATACAGGAAGTCAATAAGCTACGGTTTTGACGCTTTTTAAAAGAACAAACATAAAGGTAAAATATATAATTTATATGAAAAATCACAATTTAATTAAATAAAATCTTACGAAACAATTATACCAAAAACAACTTTTTTAAAAATTCAGATACTATTAAGAAGTTGGAAGTATCTGTGAATAGGAAACTTGAAATTTCTCTGTGTCTCTAATTGATAACTCCGGGTTTTCAATTGGTATTGCAGATAGGGAACAAGTCCCAGACTCGTTCCCTTTCTGCAATAAACGCCGAGACTCTTATAAGAAACTAAGGACTTCTTTAAAAATTACAGAATAACTCTTGATATTAGTACTGATTTTATGGAAAAGGTTTCTTTGTCTTGTATACCCCTGCGAGATATTTATTATTTTCAACAGCTGAACGTTAATGTTTTTGACATTCATAATCTAGGGAAATGGCATAAAAAGGAATCTCTAGCATTACATAAATCTAGGTTAGATTAACTCCCCGTTTTGAAGCAACACGAGGGCTATTGAGGGGCGGACCCCGTAATTTTGAATCGAGGTCAGATGACGAGGACGACGCCTGGGCTGGCATCACCCTCTCCAAGCTTCCGCGCCGCACCAACGGGAGGATGTTTGGCCACTACGTATGATTTAGTGTGCAGCGGGCCCCATACACGGCAGATCTTCAGCGGAATCGGGTTTCGAACCTGCTACCCTCCGGTCCCGAGGTCGAGACCTTACCACTAGGCCACCGCGGCAGCGACATAAATCCGGGAATCTTCTGTGAAATGAAATTTTTTGTGTGAAGGTGAGAAGGGTTCTAAAGAGGTTTGTTCGACGTCTCTATAGTACATTCAACATAAAATTGATGAGAATGTCGAAAAGTTGATTACCTTTGGGAACAAGTGTTCCGACAAAACACAGAAACATTTTAGTTCGGTACATGATGGCACTGGTCTAGAAGGAAAAGTTTAAAGAAACTGGCCTATTTCCAATCAGAGGTCATTCTGTTATGTGTAATGGCAGGGATTTCGGAATTATACTAAGAACACTCAGAAAACCGGAAAGGCGTATTCGATTAGTGAGGTAGTTGGAAGGGATTCTTACAGACTTTCCCTCTTTGTGGCCTAAGTACTACTAGAAACTCGCCTATGTAATACTTCTCATTGTGAAAATGTACCTAGGAACCATAAAAGGACCTTTGCCATATCTCAGTATTACGAACTGGTTTTCACAGTAAAGGACCACTGGGAAGAAAAATGCAGTTTTAGCATTAATGGCCTTATGCTGGATTAATTCCATCTCAAGAAGACCAAAACAAAGCTAAAACTTTCTACAACTAGGCATATCAGACAAAAATTCTTTCCAATTCGGAAATGGATGACTTGAAGAAAATTTTAATTTACATTCAGGATCACGTAAAGGAGTTTTAGTAAAACGTTACTGCTGGCTTGCGGTGTCCTCAGCAAGCATTGAATAGTTTTATTTCTCGTTTTAACAGCTTCAGAGCCTCTTTCCAACATTTTTACAGTCCTTTCGATGTAAAATATAATTTTTATTTGGAAATTAAATTTTTTGTCACATCTGGACTTTTTGTATTTTAATAAGATCCTACGGTTACTAAAGAAATTGAACATGTCCAAGACATAAAAAAGATTTTAAGGAGGGTGATTATGCTTTTTAATAAAAAAATGCACATGAAATGTATTAGGAGAAAACCTCAAATTTTTAGAAAATTTAAAATAACTGTTACATCATCAGGAACAATAATAAATAGTTTTTGTATCTCCCGTAAAATTTATGTTTTTTACTTGTTCCCTTTCTGCAGTTAGCGATTCATTTTCGCTCTCCATACTTTTATTAAATAAATGGAAGTTTAATTGCTATCAGTTCTGTGAAATTTTAATATTTTTTTCAGTTAGAACAAAACTTCAACCTTTTAAATAATAATGAAAGGAAATAAAACTGCGAAAGATCGCATACATTTTTTTGCTTTATTTTATTGAAAATCTGTTTAAATATTTACTCAACTAGAAGAGTAATAAAAAGGAAATAAATTTTTAGAACTAAAATCTTATGTAAAATCTCTTCGGGAACATAAAATTAAAAATATTAATCAATCTATATATTTGAATTGCTCTCTATGAAGATTATTGTTTTCTGAAAACACTATATTAATTTTAACATCAATAAATATAAGTTTTAAAAAGATAATCCATCACCAGAAAGTGTCATATATTCATTAAATCTCCCCAAAATTTCAACGTAATTATTCGATAAAGATAGTCATTAAAAACAGCGACATTTGATTATGATAGGTGTTTTTTTACCTTTATTGATTATTATGAAAACTACATTCCTTTTCATCAGAACTGGTTTCATCGACGCAGGATAGATTGTCTATTTAATATTTAAGCTAGAGAATACCCATTGAATGATGTACGGAGTTAAATTAACATTTTCAGCTATTATAATATTTTTCACTTTATTTTGCTTACAGTTCATCATTAATGCGCATTTTTATTTTTTGTCATTGCTATAAAGAAAAAAAATTACCACATACGAGTTTGGAGATCAATTAAAAATATTTTAGTCTGAACCTTGGTAAAGAATCTTAAAAAAACATATTGTTACTTAACAAGCAACGCCACCTATTTCAATGTTTTGAAATTTCAAAGAGGAAGATTCAAATGAATTTTTCTCAACCAATAACGAATATTTTCAATTTTTTTCACGTCTGGTTGGAACATGTCGTCTCATGCTCATAGTAGATCTTAAAAAAATTCCAAAATATTCGTTATTGGTTATGAAAAATTGATTTGAATCTTCCTTTTTGAAATTTCAAAAAAATGAGATAGGTGGTGTTGCTTGTTAAGCGACGATATTTTTAAAATTCCGAAAGTTAATTTCAGCTATATGATTTGACATAAATGATCTTTGAGAGTGTATAAATACTCATAAATCTCTAACTCACCGCTTAACTTCCTTTCAGAGGCATAGGCGCATTGATATAATCTCAGCTTCATGGTCAGAATATTACAGGTTTGAATCTCGGTTTCACAAGTTGAACGCCGTCCATAGCGTGTCTCCAATGAAAGTTAACGCTGGCTTCATCATCCAGGTACTGTTATTTTTATGTGAACTGAAGATCTGCGTGCATTGATGCATTATTATAAAGATTGCACAAAACTTTTGTAAATCCAACGATTAAAACAAAATATCAGGCTATTAATGAAACGCCTATGTTATCAAACATTAAATTTGAAAAACAATCTCAATCCTATGCAATTAAGATTACATTATGTTAGACATATCTTAAAATTGTTTGCAGTGTTTTTAAAGGAAAAATTTACGCTTGAAATTTAGTATTCAGATAGTAGTTGTTTATAAAGTTTTCTAATCATAATTTTAAATTTCAAAATTATCGTAAGCTTTCGTATGTTCGAAATTTTTTAAATTATTTCAAGGATTGATAATTTTAGCTTGCTACTTCAAACAATTAAGAAGAAACTTTATGGAAAACTACTGGAATTTCAAATAGCAAGTTATCATTTTTTCTTTAAAATATATAGAATAACAAGAATATTTCAGACATATTTAAAGCTAAAAAATAAAATTTGAGTAAGAATTTGATGATTCGAATAAATTAGAAGATATGAACCAAATTAAAAGAAGTAGTTCTAATATTTTTTACATCAAAAAACTTTAAGGAGATAGAATGAAATAATCTTTTTAAAGCTGCCTTTAATTAAAATACTAAATCTATTAATCAATGAATTGAAATAAAAAATGTCGAAATACACATTACATTTCGCATTAGATTTTTGTTTTAGTTCATGAATATACATTTTAATATTCTGTTTCGAAAAAGGGACAGGTCAAAATGAACTACGTTTGAAAAGTCATTAATGTATTTTTCAATTATAAAAAGACGCCAGATTAACTTTTAGTAAGGAATTTTATAAGAGCCAGGAATAGTTTCTTACTCTTTTATAGGAAACAAATACTTTTAATGTGATTCGTTATTCAAAGACATTACTTAGTATTTCAATTAAGATCAGGAATTTAAGTTCCCCTTGAGAATGCAAGTTAGAAAAACGAATGTAATTTGATATGCAAAACTTAATAACCAGTATTAAAATAGAAGCACTTCCAACGAAAGAAGATTCCAATTAATTTATTGTACGACATTTAAGTTAACTACCAACCACATAACTCAAGCCATTTATTCTATTGTTTTATCACACTCATTAGGATAACGCGATTAATAAATTCAAAATAGTAAAATAATTAGCCGCTGTTTTTTTAATATATGTTTACTAGCTTTATCTCACAATAATTTTCAAATAGAAAGGCTGATGGCTAATTAGGAAGCTTCCATAAATATCTGGTCGGACTGCAGTTACAGGCTTAATATTCGGAGTATCACATTGTATATTCTACTACCATTCTCGATGATTCACTGTGTGATAATTTTGACATTTTTAACAATAAAGAGACCTCTACGTCTGGACAGTGAGGAAAAACTAGCTTAGAACTTGCCCTAGATGTTCCGCATATTTTGGATTACTAATTATCATCTCGCATATTAATTCTAGTAAGCATTACATTACTTACGATTATTATTTCTAATACCAATTTCAAACTAACTTTGATTTAAGAAGTTTAAATGCATACCTAGGATGAATTTACATATTCGAGATACATTTTATTTTCGTAAAACGTCGGTATTTTTTTTGTGATGTTATTAATCAGTAAGACTTTCCTTTGCCTTTTTCTTATGCAAGCCGCCAGAAAAACATAAGCAAATTTTCCATGAGACAAACTTTATTTTTCTATTTGAATGAAATAATTTTATTACAGTACTCTCTCAATTTTGCGATTCATTTCTTGTTTATAGGACGCTGAGAATGACATTGGATTGAAAATTAAATAAAATATTTTATAGTCTTACTTCCCATCATTTATACACAATTTTAAAATACTAAGAGAATAAGTGTTACTTTTTTCACTCTGAGCATTATGATTTAATATCACAAAAATAATAATAAAAAAATCTTAACCACGTTTTTATTAGTATATTAAAAAGTAGAAAATTATTTTTATAAAACACATGGGTGTCAAAACAAAATTTTTAAAGCGTGTGGTGCTGACGGAGATACTCAAAATAAATTGGAATCTTA